>NIPM01000402.1:49461-157004 GCA_002738285.1 Holacanthella duospinosa | reverse complement strand
ATGGTGTATGGTGTATGGTGTATGGTGTATGGTGTATGGTGTATGGTGTATGGTGTATGGTGTATGGTGTATTTTTCGACAAGTCAGCCCATCAAATATATTATTAGTTTGTTAACTTTTTTTTAGATTAAACGAATATTACGATTACATTATTACGAATTACTCAGTCGAGTGAATTGAAAAGCAGCTGATCGAAGACATGGCCATTACACGAAATTTTGAACAGGATTTGTCAAAAAATTCAATTCCCTTAGTTCTTTGGAACCATAGTTAATCGTATCCTTACGTTTTGATGAAAGTTCATAACAGAACCAATGTGCTTGCTTAATTGCCAAACTGTCCGACTACTTTTGATTCTGAAAAAATATTCCGTTTTCCTAAAAAACATCTTCGTGCAAATGTCTATAATTTGGTTAAAATTTGAATTTTTTTGCGCGGTCAGTATTCACAGCTATTTAATCCGAGAATATGTACCTGTTGTTGCAGTAGAATACTTGTGCAAATTTGGCTCAAGTATTTGATATTTAAAACACGACTGCTATTTAAAAAAAAATTCTCAATTTGATCCTGCTGCCTCACTGCAAAATACATGGAGATCTATCAAAATATGTTCACATTTCACACTAATTTAGGGTCTTAATTCTCTATGCAAAAATTGTATAACTATGTAGGCAATATCTACCACTACAACCGCCAACTTGATTATTCACTTTCGCGTAATGATTAGGCTATTTTGTTCATCCATTTAATTAACTAACCTTTTTGAAATTGTGTGGCTGGAAGGTTCGCCACAAGCTTATCTTCCAGGTTTCATAAACAGAAACGGAGTTGCATCCGCTAGCTGGAAGGCAATCGAATGTTCTAACTATTCGAAATGTGAAAAATGAATACTATTGATGAGAAATGACAAAACAGATACGTGTAAGCAAAAGGCAAAACCGAAAAACTATTATGCAGTGGGAAANTATGGTGTATGGTGTATGGTGTATGGTGTATGGTGTATGGTGTATGGTGTATGGCAAAGTCAGGATTTTTCGAGAAGTCAGCCCATAAAATATATTATTAGTTTGTTAACTTTTTTTTAGATTAAACGAATACTACGATTACATTATTACGAATTACTCAGTCGAGTGAATTGAAAAGCAGCTGATCGAAGGCATGGCCATTACACGAAATTTTGAACAGGATTTGTCAAAAAATTCAATTCCCTTAGTTCTTTGGAGCCATAGTCAATCGTATCCTTACGTTTTGATGAAAGTTCATAACAGAACCAATGTGCTTGCTTAATTGCCAAACTGTCCGACTACTTTGGATTCTGAAAAAATATTCCAAAACATCTTCGTGCAAATGTCTATAATTTGGTTAAAATTTGAATTTTTTTGCGCGGTCAGTATTCACAGCTATTTAATCCGAGAATATGTACCTGTTGTTGCAGTAGAATACTTGTGCAAATTTGGCTCAAGTATTTGATATTTAAAACACGACTGCTATTTAAAAAAAATTCTCAATTTGATCCTGCTGCCTCACTGCAAAATACATGGAGATCTATCAAAATATGTTCACATTTCACACTAATTTAGGGTCTTAATTCTCTATGCAAAAATTGTATAACTATGTAGGCAATATCTACCACTACAACCGCCAACTTGATTATTCACTTTCGCGTAATGATTAGGCTATTTTGTTCATCCATTTAATTAACTAACCTTTTTGAAATTGTGTGGCTGGAAGGTTCGCCACAAGCTTATCTTCCAGGTTTCATAAACAGAAACGGAGTTGCATCCGCTAACTGGAAGGCAATCGAATGTTCTAACTATTCGAAATGTGAAAAATGAATGCTATTGATGAGAAATGACAAAACAGATACGTGTAAGCAAAAGGCAAAACCGAAAAACTATTATGCAGTGGGAAAATAAATTGAGACGCTACGACAGATGAAGTTGGGAAGATCTGCAAGCAAACTTTATTTCGGATTGGGGCAAGAAAAGTGAATTATTCTGAAGTCTTATTAAGAAATAAATACTATTTTTGGCCTTAGCCAAACAATCAAATTTGGGATATAGTTGAAATAGTAGGCTGAATACGAAAAGTGAACGGTAGGGAAACAAGAGTAACTTATAAAATGAAATAGGCAAATTGAAGAAAGGTTGGTAAAAAGTACAACATTAAAGGTACATGCACATAGAGTCGCGACAGAGAATTTTACAAACTCGACGACGATTACTCTGAATCGTGGTTACAAAGACGAATGTGCAATCGTAGACTCCATCGCGCTTACTTTCACATAGCATCAGCTACGATTGAGATTGAAATAAAAAATGAGTCACATCTGTTTCTGAAGTAGTGTTAACTTTTTTAATTCAGTAAAAATAAAAAGTAAAAACTACTTAAAGAAGCAAATGGTTATAATGCGGAGCAATGGAACAAGCAGAGAAGCAAAGAAAGGAGTCGGCATGTTCTCTGTTGAGTGAGGTGGAAACACACAAAGGGGTCATTCCGTTCCTCGATTTGATTTTTTTTTCAACTCACCATTTCTCATCATTACAAAATCGCGTATCGTCACAAAAATATCTGTTTCGAACAGATATCCGCGTATCGTTCTTAGGGACGATAAATATCTAAACAATCACATCGCGATTGGATAAATCATCGTCGCGAAACTATGTGAAGACTTTTGCGTCAATCGCGTTTGTAAAATTCGTTGTCAAGACTCTATGTGCATGTAGACTAAAAAGACAACTTTGATTTGTCTCAGCGGAGGGATGATATAGTGGCAGAAAGCGATGTTGTTCTGGCTCTAGCAAAAGAAGCATTTATTTTTAGCATTAAGGATAAGAAGCANCTAAACAATCACATCGCGATTGGATAAATCATCGTCGCGAAACTATGTGAAGACTTTTGCGTCAATCGCGTTTGCCAAATTCGTAATCGCGTTTGTAAAATTCGTTGTCAAGACTCTATGTGCATGTAGACTAAAAAGACAACTTTGATTTGACTCAGCGGAGGGATGATGTAGTGGCAGAAAGCGATGTTGTTCTGGCTCTAGCAAAAGAAGCATTTATTTTTAGCATTAAGGATAAGAAGCANATAGTGGCAGAAAGCGATGTTGTTCTGGCTCTAGCAAAAGAAGCATTTATTTTTAGCATTAAGGATAAGAAGCATAGCATTTGATTGATTTTCTTAGNGGGATGATATAGTGGCAGAAAGCGATGTTGTTCTGGCTCTAGCAAAAGAAGCATTTATTTTTAGCATTAAGGATAAGAAGCATAGCATTTGATTGATTTTCTTAGTCGAATTGTCCGAGTATTATTAAAACATGTTTAGCACGATGATAGCGTTTGTGATGGGAGGATCCTTGTGATTATATTTGACTAAGCTCGCACTTTTACTACTTTGACCTGTTCTTATTTACAGGACACAATTAATCTAATTGATACATATAATGAGTTGTACTTGCACTTTAGCATGAAATTAAAATCNGATTTACAGGACACAATTAATCTAATTGATACATATAATGAGTTGTACTTGCACTTTAGCATGAAATTAAAATCAAAAATTTATATTGAACATTTGGAATAATGTTTTAAAGAAAATTTATTAAAATATGAGAAGGATTAAAATTACTTATTTTATTCTGTAGTGTTTTGGGTATACCATATTTATGAATCATATTGAATTACGATATAAAACGGATTGCCATTAAATACCAAGTTATGAAATTTTCGAATTTTTTCGGAATAATTGGAGAATCAACAACATAGTAAATCATATTCTACTAATTCTGCTCAAAATCATAGTGAATTGTGTCATGAAATGATGAGACAAATGAATGAGAGTAGGAATAACAAGAAAATCAAAGGAAATTTAAGAGAGGCGAAATAGAGGTTGGAGAAATAGGAAGGATACCGTAAACAGTAACATTTTAGCATATATGCTTCAATTAAATCCCAATCTAAGGTAAAAATTGTTTAACGTTGACATAANCATTTTAGCATATATGCTTCAATTAAATCCCAATCTAAGGTAAAAATTGTTTAACGTTGACATAATTGTGCTATCATTGGTCTATAAGATTGCTCGAAACTGTGGATGTTAGTTATAGCAAAAGAGTCTTGTAACAGTACTCGGTATATGGAAATATATTCAAATATCCTTATTTCCTGTAGAAGATGGTATATCGGTGATATTAGGGAGATGCGGCAAACTCAGAATTTTTTGTATAAATTATGATTATAAAATTTCATACGCTATAACTTATAATAGGTAGTTATGGCTGATCATTCCCTTATTTCAAAAATCGACGTAAAAATTTTACGTAGCTAAAATTTTTACGTTCAAATTTAAAGAGTGCATAGTTATGGCAAGCACATTTGAAAATTAACTTTAAATAAGTGGCAAATTTTTCAAATATGATTATTTACTTGACTTGGAATTTTTTTTAATGAATCTGAATCTTCCGCTTTCAAGTAAACAAGTAATAATATAAAAAACTTATTGCAAAATAAACAAAAAATGTTTTGATTTATTTCGTTTCCGCGTTCTGAGGAAACAAAGCGAAACTATCTGTGAATCTCCAACATCATATTGATGGGCGGGTTCGCCGATTTCATTATTTCTTTGATCTGTTCAAGTAATTTTCTTCGTTCTGAAACTTCCTCCTCTGTCCGAGTTCTATAAAAAAAATAAATTGTGATTAGCTGACAGATTTCGATTATCATTACGGCAGAATTTTGACGGTATGCGATAAACAATGTGCCGTGTGCCCATATTTGAATGTACCGATACTTAAAAGTGATAGAGTTGACTCGATTAACGCAAATCCAAGCCAGGTAAATTAATCGCAAGAGAGACAAAACTATCTATTGCATAAGGTGTTTAAAAACTAACTTACTCCGAAGTAAGCAACTTCTTCTCGTACTTGGAAACCAGTAGATCTATGCGTGACTTTGCTGTTCTTATAGAAGACTCGCATCCAAACTTCTCTTTGAATGCTGAACACCAACCATTCTTTTCATTTTCCCAAGGACTCGTGTTGATTGCCAATTGAAGCAATGTGATATCCTTCTTAATGGTGAAGCGAACACGAGCCTTATTGGTAGTAGTATCTTGTTCAAATTAGACTCAAAATGTAAAAGTAATAAACTCAATTGTGGAACTTTGGGTTACCTTTTGACCCGAGCTGGAGCTGGAGCTGGATTGTTGTACTCTGGATCTTTTTGTTGAGACCTTACTTTTGATTTCATTACAACTTGACCCTGCCCGACCTACCATTTTAACTGATTTTTTAGTAAAAAATTAAACATTTGAAAAAACATTATTCAAAAACAAAAAATTCAACCAAATTCAAAATACCTAACTCCAACCCCCAGCCCGGCAACGCTACAGCACACCCTTTGGGACCAGTCGAAACANGGCAACGCTACAGCACACCCTTTGGGACCATTCTCTCATTCTCCAGTGAAACAGTGCAGTATGTTTTCCCAACAGGTTTATTTTCCTGGCCGGTGCTGGGGTTCGGGTTAGGCCACTTTGACTCTGGTAAAAATTCAGTTTAAAGTTCATAACTTAACTGCGGACGTAACGTAAAAATTTTACNTCTGGTAAAAATTCAGTTTAAAGTTCATAACTTAACTGCGGACGTAACGTAAAAATTTTACGTCACCTAATAAAGTAAGGTATACCTAACTGTCATAACAGTTGGGATTTCGCGGGTTTTTTACGTCAAATGATTTTACGTCGACCTTATTTTTTAGCTCGACGTAAAATTATAAGTAAAATTTTTAGGTGAAAAGCCATAACTATCTAATAACTTTTTTCATCTCAGAGTAACTTTCCAGTCAAATTTAACTTACAATATTGTTAGTTAAACTTTTCTGAGGTTTGTGCAGTAATAAAATTAAATTTAAAAGTTGTTTAATAATTTTTTGATGATGCATATAAAAAATAATTACCCTGAAATGATAATGCGTTATAATAGTGGAATTCATAACCTAATTTTAACATTGCACCAGACCGACGTACTCTTCCGACGTATATTCCTCCTCAGGTGCACTGTTGAATGTTAACAACTTCCTAAGTAGATATTCTCCTAACTTATTTTATCCAATACTTCAGATATATATAAAGCCTAAATACTTCACCCCGGAAGAGCCATACAAGCATTGAAAGTGAAAGTCATTTTAAAATTTTAAATAGTAAAAGTTATAAAATGTTTAAAATTTATCTTCTAGTTATCATTCTGGCCTTAGGTAAGTTATAACTAGCTTGAATTTGTATATTCTCCAAAAATATTTTACTGATTGTTTGTACCAAATATTACTTAAATTTAGAACAGAAAGCACAGTGAGCCTACACAAACCCTCTCGAACCAAAATATCTCTTTATGAAAACTTTCATTCTTCAGCGCAAATTTTGATTGTAAAACATATTTTATTTTGTTTGAATATTTGCGACATTTTAGAAAGTTATTCAATTTGCTGAAGTGTTTGAACACTTTGCCTTTCTTCTTTCACTAGTTTTATTTCTTTAATTTGAAAACGAGCATGCTTTATGAACGTTTCAGCACCATCCCACAATGTTTCATCCATTTTGTGCCAAAAATGTATTTTTGGCATGATTCCTAGTAAACCTTTCCATCATGTGCCGTAAGAAATACACGATAAAACTTTGGAGCCATTGAAGCACACCTGAATATTAATCTACTCGTACCAAATTTAAACAAGGATAGTACCTCACCAAATGGACCGCTTTTAGGGGGTTACACGTTTACTTATTAAAACAGTTATTTTTAAGTGACCTGCACACATTCGAATGAAGCGATGGGAGGTCTTTGGCTTCATCTTTATTAACAAGGAGACAGTCTCTCAATCATTCTGGATGAGTCACAATTGATGTTATTTCTTTTTAATAAACAGCAGTAGCATCGGGAAAGGAAATTACTGGTCTCTTGTACACGGTTAACCAAAGTTTAGTACCCCATATGCCAAAAGTGACGTTCCGTTTCAAGCTTGCCTGAATCAATTACCAGGAACTTAGTTTTTGTTCAAAGAGTACTAATAATGGCTAATCCTCTATAATACCTGACAGTTTTCGGTTCCGATATGTTTCATTTATATTATGGAAATTATTTGGCAATTGGTAATCGAGTTACTCATAAGTAGGGAAGCCGTTTTGCATAAAACGCATAATCGTAACGGTGTGTTCCCAAACACTAGGACAAGATTTTCGCAAGGATTCATCGCTAAACTTTTCCAAATATTCAATAAAAAAATGCATAAGACGTATAATTTTTTGAAATCGCATAATCTTTTGCAAATCGCATATTTTTTTTTAATGTTCATAAAATTAACAAACTTGAATATTTGCAAAACNATGTTCATAAAATTAACAAACTTGAATATTTGCAAAACCTGTATGGAATTCTTTAAGTTTAACTTCAAAAATAGAGAAAAATTGGGCTGTCTTATACTTTTCTGTCAGCAGTCTCAATCACAACTAATAAATTCATCCATAAAATATCTATGGCGCTAAACTTTAAAAAGTTTATTTTTCTCAAAACACATTGTGTGCACCATAGTCAAAATACCCGATTCCTAACCCCGGCTCCACCACGAAAATAANCTTTTCTCAAAACACATTGTGTGCACCATAGTCAAAATACCCGATTCCTAACCCCGGCTCCACCACGAAAATAAATGAAGTACACCAGCCTTCAGTGCAATTCGCATATAATTCTTTAATTTCTTATTACAGCTGCGTTTTGTATTTAGGCAGCGGTGGTTGACCGCTACCAGCCANCGCATATAATTCTTTAATTTCTTATTACAGCTGCGTTTTGTATTTAGGCAGCGGTGGTTGACCGCTACCAGCCAGTATTATCTCCTAGTGTTACCTCAGACTGTTACAACTCCAATAATTTAGTTTTTTATTTTTTTGATAAGTTTCTTTATTTTTTAGGTTTTTCAATGGTTTTAAAGTTTTTAATTTCTTGAAGGTATTGATTTTTTATTTAGGGTTGTAGGATTCTATTTATTTTTATTTAGGTTTTAAATATTTTTAAGGTTTATAATTTTGAAGTTTTTTTAATTCTTTTTAAGTTTTTAAAATTTCTTTAAGTTTTATATTTATATTTAGGGTTTTTATTAATGTTTAAAAAACTTAAAATAAAAAACCTAAAAAAATTATAAAACCTAACAAAAAACTGAAAAAAAACCTTGAATAAAAAACTTAAAATAAAAAATCTAAAAAATAAATTAAAAAATCTTCAAAAAATAAAAATTTATAACTAATAAATAAAAAACCATTAAAAACCTTAAATCCTAAAAAAAAAAGATTTTAAAACCAACAAAAAAACATTAAAAACCTTAAAACCTAAATAAAAATCAAAAGCGGGAAATGCTAAGACGGATATTTACCTATCTTCGGACCAATCTGACAAGAGAGAATCTCGAAACTCACTTGAAAGTGGTTTACAATAAGGACAATGAGGCAGAAGCAGAAGCTGAGCTTGATTCTGATAGCGATTAATCAATATAATTAAGATGTTACTTAAACATTATATAAGTCAATTACCCTTTTTTTGAAATTGCATAAAACTCATAATTTTTGAGGTTTCACTGCATAAAAGAATACAATCGGCCGCATAAAAATACGAAAAGTTGCGCATAATTGCGGCGTCCCTGCTCATAAGGAGGATAACGTAGAGTTTGGTAATGCCGAGCAGTGGAGCAAACTCAGCGTCACTTTCCTTATGAGGATCTCGATTACCAAATCTCGTATAATACGTAAAAATCGTACGTAAAACTAAAAAATTGACATCGCTTTAATTTTTTATTTGATTTACTGAAACCTTATTTTTTCAATAAAGACGTCACAACTGCATAAAAAAAAACTGATATTAAAGATCAGGAAATCAAACGGTTTCAAACTATATATTACTTGGATTGACAAAAACATAAATGTGCAATGATTTCTGGTTGTCATCTCACAGAGCTAAGTCAAATTATGTTCAGAATATCGAGACCAAGTATTTTCCAAAGATGCATCTTAGGCATGTGGGAAGGATTGTGTATCGGCCAGGTGGTTAGATGAAGAGACTCTTACTCTCAGAATATCGAATAGAGGTTTTGATTCCCAGAGAAAATAATACGTATGAGTTAAAATCTCTCCTGTGCGACACGGTAACCCACGGTCCAGTGTACAAATACACTGGCTCTTCTACTTTTCGTCTCACTTGGCTATAAAATTTTTTGACAAATTGTTAACTTCGGATGAAACCCTCTGGTCAAATTATCCATCATACATACTTCAGCATACCTTTGCCTATTTATATTTGAGCAAACTTTTACTGTGACATTAAAGATGCCCGTTGGCTAATGCTATTGTTCCATCGTGCTTTAATTACTTTAATCTTAAAATATTTTCTTTGGAGTCGCAAAATTTCAAGCCAACAATTAATTCCTTAGATATTCTTCTAGCTTAATCGCCAAATTCTCCATTAAATACGCTCAAGTGTAAGGTACAAGATAAAATTTAAGACACTACCTTTGTACCTTTGCTGTTTCTTTAATACCCGATTAAAACATATTTCACTCTCCCCTTTCTTTGGAGAACTCTCGCAATGGTTCCTATGTCAGCAAAAAATCTATCCAAATTTTCTCTTGTGATCACAGAGGGTCTCGTTTTTTACACTGATTTCGAACATCATACAATCAATCAATCAATCAATTGGGTTTATTGGACTTATTGGCCGCAGCCTAATCCCCCTGATACCTTGACAATGTATTTTAAATATTAATTAATTATAGTAATAATTGTAATTGATTTTAGTTAGTAATATTAAATTATTGTGTGTAGAAATAGAATTGGAGAGAGTCTGCTACATAAAAGTATAGAGTTTTCCATAGGGGTAAGTTAGTGCAATTAAAATTAAAATTAAAATTATCTATATTAAATTCCGTAGGTAATTTTAGACCAAATTTTTCATTGATTGTTATACATTGAAACAAGTGATTTAAAGAGAGTTGAGAATGACAATATTTACACAACTTGAGATTGAATGTGCCAAGGTCATACCATTTACCTTTGGAATGTATATTGGTAGTGTTAAGTCTCAACTTTCGAACATCATACAGTTTGACCATAATTAAAGTTTCCACTACCTAATATCGAATTATTTCCGTTTAGCTAAGGAATCAAAATTCAACCGCAACAAAAATAGATAAGTTATTTAAGAATAAACTAGAAATGCAAAATTCCGCATTAAAAAAGTAAAGGTTACATTAAATACAGCCAAAAAACTAAAAGGAAAGCAAAGAAAGTGGCCATAATTAAAGTTTCCAGTGAATGTTTCTTAGGTATACATTCTATTTTTGCGGAAATTTTTGACATAATTTAATAGATTAATACTTAGTTGGTCCACTAGTTGCACGAATAACTTCATAAACACGTTTTTGGATTGATTCAACCAATTTTCTTAGTCTTGGATTGGAAATCTCGATCCAAGCAGTTTCAATCGCCATTTTTAACTCTCCTACCAAATAGAACAGCTTCTCTTCATCATGTACCTCTCTCACAAGGTCACCCCATTGTTCTCGATCAAATTCAAATCTTGGAGAAAGTGCAGAGCGAAGCGCCACTGGAATCTCACTTGCTTGGAGAAAGTTTTTTTTGGAATTAGTCGTGTGGCAACTGGCATTTTCTTGCATCAAGACGCCATTACCTTGCCATAAGCGTCCAAAATGAGGGATCANAAGTGCAGAGCGAAGCGCCACTGGAATCTCACTTGCTTGGAGAAAGTTTTTTTTGGAATTAGTCGTGTGGCAACTGGCATTTTCTTGCATCAAGACGCCATTACCTTGCCAAAAGCGTCCAAAATGAGGGATCAGTTTAAGCAACATATTGTTTTGATACTCGACAGTATTTTGGCGTCGAGTAGAAAAGCCAAAGGTAAATAGCTATGGAAACTGAACACTCCCCAAATCAATACGAAACTTTCTCCTGCGTACCCTTTAAAAAATAGGAGTTTCTCCTATCGCAAGTCATGCTAATATTATGCAAACCAGTCAGGACTGTCAAGGTTGAACTTCTTTTCGTCGCCCCAAATGTTAGAGCGCCAATCTTTGTCCAAAGGAAATTTTTTCCTTGGCCCAAACTAATCGACGTTCCCTGTGGGCTGAAGAAAGTGGTGGTTTCTTGAGTTGTTTCCAATTTAATGCATTTGAATTTCTCCACCAACTTTTGAACGGTTTAGGAACGATTTCGGACATACAGAGAGGTTCAAATTTGACTTGATCTTTTTTAAAGAAGTCGATTTGTTGCTACTACAGATAATTATCCGACACTTGTCCCGTGGTGAAAGTTTTTCTTTAGACCCTGGTTTCAATTTTGGTCTCGAGTTTTTGCTTTTCTTTAAGAAATTATTGATATAGGGTTGTGTTTTTGCTAATAAATTAGCAATCTGTCAAATTGAGTCACCGAATTAATGAACAACTACAATTTTCCCCCTATCAACTTCGCTAAATTGCTTTTTGACTGCCATTGTCGCTAGAGACAAAATTGATATTACTTATAATTCAGATATTATTGATTTATTACTAGTTAATTATAATGTGTTGAAAAAATTTAAAGATTCTTAGTCACAATCTAGAAATATTAGGATTAAAACCACTGGAAACTTTAATTATGGCCACTTTCTCTCCTTTCACTTTAGTTTTTTGGCTGTATTTAATGTAACCTTTACTTTTTTAATGCGGAATTTTGCATTTCTAGTTTATTTTTAAATAACTTATCTATTTTTGTTGCGTTTGAATTTTGATTCCTTAGCTAAACGGAAATAATTCGACATTAGGTAGTGGAAACTTTAATTATGGCCAAACTGTACAGTGCAACTACAAATAACAAATGCATTGGATGAGACTTTTGTCCTATGCCTTTTGCTGGAGAAAGCAGTGCTTTTGAAATTGATGGTCAACAGCATTTTGACTGGGATTTTTTTCAGAGAAACTATTAGCAGTTTCAGAAAGACCATCCAAAAGTAATGGAACAAAGTAAAAAAATTCAGATTCTACGATCACTAAAACAAAAGTTATGATTTTTTGAAAATTGAAATTTTTGGATGTTCTTTTGAAACGCCCATCTCTTAGTACATTGTCTCAAAATAACATCCAATAATTTCAATTTTCAAAAAATCATAACTTTTGTTTTAGTGATCGTAGAGTCTGGATTTTTTTACTTTGTTCCATTACTTTTGGACGGTCTTTCTGAAACTGCTAATAGTTTCCCTGAAAAAATTGTAGTCAAAATGCTGTTGACCATCAATTTCAAAAGCAGCAGTAAAGGGCATAGGACAAAAGTCTCTTCCAATGCCTTTGTTAGTTGTAATTGCACTGTATTCCTTTAATCCTACCCCTCCCGAAATGTTTTTGGAGCAAAATTATTTCTAAAAATCCTTGTAAATGTGAGAAATTGTTAGGTTGTTAGGTTAAGTCAAGTCAAAAGTATTACCCGAACAGGTCGCCGAAGTTTAATCGATTTTTTCTAATGCTACCCATTAAAAGTTACACGACTCATTCCATTGAATGAGAAATAATTACAACTTGATGACCTGCAGGGGTCACACCTCTCTACATAGGGACTTGAACCTTTGCAAATCTTATCTTCGTACTTTTGTGAAACGCAGCAAAGATATCATCCCCCAAGACCTTATTATTATTTAAAAATGAAATTAATTAAAAATTAAGTTCAAGTGTCCAAAGTGAACCCACGCATAGCATAAAAATCGGAATTATTTTACAAAAACTTTAATTGCAACAAAATTAGTAATTTTTTTTGCACCAGATATCAAACATTTGTCCCAGACGTATAGTCTAGGTTTTATGGTCTCCAGAAATGAATTGAAAAATATTTTAGCACTAACCAATGGAGGAAGTTTGCCAACTAATTTTTTGTTTTATAAAAATTGACAATTTTTAGAAAAAATTTAAAACAATTAAACACGATGCATTTTAATCGTTCAAATTGCTACAACCATTGACAATTGTTTTTTCATATATTGTTCAGTTTCTGTTTTCTCTATTCGATCCTTCGCCTATATGTGACAACCAATTAAATATTTTACCTGAAAGTGTGCAAAGTCACCCCCTTGTCCAAAGTCACGCCGCCTGACGGTACTTGTTTTAAATTGATTAATAAAAATGTTACCAAGTGTATTTGCATATTCTTATGAGATTTTCTTATAATCCCAAACAAACTCTTTGCTAATTCAATGATAAGATAACCATTTATCTAAGCTTTCATTTTTTTTTTGAGTTTTCATCGCTATTCTAAATTAAAGTTTTTTTTTAATTTTTCTGTTTTTCTTGTACTAATATTTAATTATATTTTAATATAATTTCTCGTTGTTGTCAGCAAAGTAATTTTGTATTCCTTTTGCCTGTATTATGTCAAGTACTTCTGATTAGTTCTAAACATACAGTAATTTTGTAATTAAAATTGCCTCTAATTTACAATTGCAGGTAATTTTAATAAATTTTATTCATATACAGCAAAACCTCTCATTCGGAAACTAAATCCCTCCACCCAGTCTCACCTCACGTGACGGTTACCGTAAACATTCAAATAATGTGGAGGACAAGTGTGTATAAACAATTTGTGACTTATGTGAAATATGTGAAACTTTACGGTACCTGAATGTAAGAAGGGGTGGAGTGAATTTTATGCAGCCAGTGAGAGATAGTTTCCGAATGAGAGGTTTTGCTGTACTAACAATGTGTATAAAAAATTCCTATTTTTTTCCAGCGTCTGCTCATCTCCATATTTTGCTGCGTAGCTCTGTGTGTCTCCCAGTAGATTATTAGTGCATCTACATATGTCTCTACGCATCAAAATGGTTCTCTTAGCGCGATTTTTACTTAATTTTAAGTAATATTTAGAAAGTGCGAACCTCAGCAAAAAGAAATTCGAATTGCAAAATATGATGCGACCGCCCGGACAAAGGAAAGAACATTTATGCTCTATTCAGGATATAGTTGTAAGGTTCCATATTCTAGATACCTTCAAGTTGAAATCAGTGTAAATCACTTCACACTCCACTCAACCAGTTCAATATTTGGGGTATTAGTTGCATTATCATTGACATTAGCATAAATACCAAAATCAACATTGTAAATTGTTTGTACATCTATATAGCAACCGTTTGTGAACAGATTTTTGGGTCACAATAAATAATGTAGAGAACATACTATCGACTACATAACGTCCTTAAGTATAAAATGACTAAGCTACAAGGAGACATAAAAAGAATTTATTTCTATTATTTCCTTCCTCTACTCAACTTCTCGAACCATTTTACTGAGCCTGTTTTATCCCCAAAACTACTTCAAATTTCTTGAAAAAACGCCAGTCCAGCCTAACTGTCTAATGTCTCAATATTTATTATGTTTTTCATTTACCAACAGTGCAGGTGGGTTGTAAAGCAGTGTGCGACAATTCTGGTTATGGACGATGGGAATGTGGCTGGGGAGGAATCAGCGCTGGAGAATGCCGTGCTAGAGGTTGTTGTTTTAACGATCCAGGCTACCCTGTAACTCAATGCTTCTACGAAGCAGGCCAGTGTCATGTAGACCATCGTGCTCGTAGGGAATGCGGATGGCCTGGAATTGATAAGACAACATGCGTCAAGAGGTACTGCTGCTTTGATGTAAATGGTAGTCCCGGAACACCACAATGCTTCGAAAAACAAGAAGCACCTAGAGCCACTGAGTCTCCAATATCAGCCACCACCGCAGCTTCGTATTACTAAAATTACAAAAAGCTCTCAAAATGTATTTATCTGAAACAATTATTATGAGTAAATAAATACTAATGGCAAATTAATAATAGCTTTCTGAATCTAATTTTGTAATATATGTTCTTACACTGCAGGTTGATATGTGTTTACCGATTACGTTCTAACATAGCCTCAGGCGTTGTTGATATACACATTAATTTGATTGATTGATTGATTGATTTATTTTATTAGTCCTTTGGGACTTACGTCCATGGAACTTGTATGTTTCATTTACAAATAAATTTGAATTGAATTANAGATGTTCTTACACTGCAGGTTGATAAGTGTTTACCGATTACGTTCTAACATAGCCTCAGGCGTTGTTGATATACACATTAATTTGATTGATTGATTTTATTAGTCCTTTGGGACTTACGTCCATGGAACTTGTATGTTTCATTTACAAATAAATTTGAATTGAATTAGATTTGACCTTAGCCTAAACTTACTCTATAAATTCTAATTATATTTATAATTAGCAATATAATTCTAAACTTATCCTTATTTTTTATCTTATCATATCTAATTCTTCTAGAAAATGTTTCAATTCATGCTGGATTATACATTCATAAAGTAAGTGTTTTAATGTATCCTTTGCATCTATGTTACAGCAAAATCNCTCTTCTAATATTTAATCTTATTAACACTTCATTCACAATCTCTTTTATAGTATTTCTATCTTTAAAGATTAACTTTTTGTTCTCTAATATTTTCGTATGTTTCTTCGGCTGGATTATACATTCATAAAGTAAGTGTTTTAATGTATCCTTTGCATCTATGTTACAGCAAAATCTTCCGCTANCATGCTGGATTATACATTCATAAAGTAAGTGTTTTAATGTATCCTTTGCATCTATGTTACAGCAAAATCTTCCGCTATGTGTAAATATGTGTAAATTTCTACTTTTAACAATAATTTTTGATTTTAGTCTGCAGGCAGCAAGGATTTTCCTTTCAAATATACTTATACTTAGATTTAGATATGGTGACGGAATTTCTGGCTCCTTGCCTAACAATTTTCTATAGAATTTATAATTTTCGTTACTATTGATAACCTCAAAATCTTTAGCAAGTAACTTATCTCTTAGATCTATGAAAAAATTACTCTTCAGTACATCTGTTAGTTCGACTAATTTGTAACCTAAATTATAAACTACTGCTTTTAATTGACTGACCCAATTATATTGAGGATTGAATTCTTTTTTGTCGCTTTCAATTAAGTATTTCAACACCAATTTGGGATATCTTTCCTCTGCCATTGCCAAAATTCGTTTTATAAATCTTACCATTCTACTCATAGCGTTGTATACTAACTCTTGCCTATTACATTCAACTCTAATTATTTCCCTAGGAACATCGTGACTTAATCCTAATATATTCCTTAGAAACACAGTTTGAATAGTTTCTATTTCTTTCAAGTATCTTAAACACCATGTTTCAGACCCATAAAGTAGTATATACACATTAAGGCAACATATAAAATAAGTCCGACAAGAACCTAAATGACTCAAATCTGATGTGAACCACTCACTCCAATGGAATCATCGAGACAAAAACAATTATTCTCAATTGAGACTGGTTTGGCAGAACTAGATTTTATTTCTCGTACTGGAAGAATTCCCGAAACAAACAAATGAGGATTTTCCACACGTTTTGGTTAAGTTTTAATTTTTAATTATCAAATTGAACGAACTTACGTGGTGACGTTCGATTGTAATTATGCGAGGGAGTCAAGCCCGAATACCTCACAGTGGACTCGTAAGCCCTCTACTGAGGATTACTACAATTAGAATGAATGATGAATAATTGAACTGTGAGGTAGAGGGCTTGATGACCGAAGCATAATTTGATATTTTTCATAAAGGAAATGAAGAGTAGATCGGGAAGGGTAAAAACTCAAATGTTGTTTTACTGACAATTATTTTTGACTTTTAGTAATTCAAAAAATTTCATTGCCTTTATTTATACAAAAAGTGAGAGTATGACCCTTTTCTCTTCCTCAGCTTAACGGGACTCAATTTTATTTTAACAATGAAAAAAAAATGCCTTTCAGTTTATTAAACTTTAACGGAGAAGAAAATTACTCATGCCAAACACTAGGCCCTAAAATTATGTCACATTATTTATTATAAAACAAGTTTTGTTTTAATTTAACAACTTTTTATTTTGCAGTGAAGTCCGTTTATACTGAATTCGTAGGGACCAGTAGGATCGTTTCAACATAGCCAGCCTTTATTATATCCGTATAGTGAATAGACTTTACAGTCCAACTAGTATTTTTGGGACGACTGGAAGTTACTTTTGACCCGTGCTATTTGCTGGAGAAAGGGGTGCTCCAAAAATTATTGCCAGTAAGACTCCTTAAAGTAAATTTTTTAGATGATACTGTTTACATGTTTAGAAAGATTATGCGAAATAAGAGAGTAGAATTTTTATAATCAAGTCTCTGCGACATCTAGAAAAAAAGTTACGATTTTTTAAAAATTGTAATTTCAGAACATTCTTTTGGCACAATGTACATGAGAAGTTAGGTGTCCCAAACTAAACAGGACTGAACACAATAAAAATGAAATATAATTACTAATGCAAAATCTTAATCAAATGAAAAAATACTTTATGAAGAAATAGATATTGTGCAATTTTAACGTTGCCAAAAATTTAGGTATGGTTGGCTGCGCGCCTAATATCTTCCTCATTAAGTCGAAACTTGTTCTCCGAAATCGTCAGTTCGTTGCGAGCTCCGTTGCTTTCGCAAACTGCAGTAGTGTGCAGAATCCCATCATCGTTGATGTTCATGGTGAGCTTAATACTTTCTTTGCCGCTAGCAGCAGCAGGAATTCCAGTCATGTAAAAATTGCCCAGAAAATGATTATTAGTTGGGATGCGATCTTCTCCCTCGTAGATCTTAATATCCATGCCTGTTTGGTTGTCCTCTCCAGTCCAAAATGTGTCACAGATGTCTGAGGTGGGTGCTGCTGTGTTCTTCGGAATTACTATACTGAAATTTTTCGGGCCATAAATACGCTTCCCACTAGGAAGACAACCAATTTCCTTTCTGACTTCAATTCCAATTGATCTTGGAATGGTTGTGGTGACACTAAAGTTGTGTAAAGAAGTCTTATCCGTTGCTCCATTGAGANCAGATGTCTGAGGTGGGTGCTGCTGTGTTCTTCGGAATTACTATACTGAAATTTTTCGGGCCATAAATACGCTTTCCACTAGGAAGACAACCAATTTCCTTTCTGACTTCAACTCCAATTGATCTTGGAATGGTTGTGGTGACACTAAAGTTGTGTAAAGAAGTCTTATCCGTTGCTCCATTGAGANTTCCAATTGATCTTGGAATGGTTGTGGTGACACTAAAGTTGTGTAAAGAAGTCTTATCCGTTGCTCCATTGAGAATAGCTGCCATCACTGCAGCACCATAACCTACCTGTACAAAGGGATGGAAAAACCTTTAGTCTGACATCTGATGCTGTGTTACGAATCACCACGAAGCTGTAAATCATGGTACTAGTCTTAACGCGCCATATTTGTAAAAGACTAGTTTAACAAATTCCGGAGAAATTTGTGCGCATAACAAATTAACAACAGTTGTAAAAAATTTTCGGCATTGCATTTTCTTAAAGATGGCCGGTAGCTTATACGAATATGATAATATGATAACCGGCAATCTTGAAGTAGTAGGAACGTGAAATGTTTGTAACTAACATCGTACCTGTGTTCGAACGGGCTTATTAGAGTAGTTTATCATAAAAGTGGTGAACAATTTTCGAGCATGTTTTTTATAATACAGATAATCCGCAGCAGAAAAATTTGTGTGAAAAACGTCGTATAACTCGCGGGTATTAAGCGAGAGATTTGGCTACTTATTAGGTTGTACGTTCGCAAAAGATACTTATAAGCCCAGAAGACATCTTTGTAGTGCACATTATACTTGTGCAGTGGAAATTTACTTGAGTAATAAGCAGTGTACATTCGTATTAGACGTTTGTATGATCATCAGATGCTTAGATGCTTGAGCAGTGCGCACTGTAGGCGCGCAGTGGCCATTTACATGCTCATTGTCCATTGGTCGTCTACAGTAGACTTACAGTGGAGGTCTGAATGAGAAATGCGCACTGTACGCGAGCTTTTTATTTCTATATTTGCAGTAAGCATTGTTCGTGCTTAAAAGACAATTCCAGTAGAATTTCATACACCCTTTGTACATTGTATTTACGCAGAGGATACTTTTGTGCAAAGTATTCATAATACGTCCGCAGTGGACATTTAGATGGGAGGTGNACGGGCTTATTAGAGTAGTTTATCATAAAAGTGGTGAACAATTTTCGAGCATGTTTTTTATAATACAGATAATCCGCAGCAGAAAAATTTGTGTGAAAAACGTCTTATAACTCGCGGGTATTAAGCGAGAGATTTGGCTACTTATTAGGTTGTACGTTCGCAAAAGATACTTATAAGCCCAGAAGACATCTTTGTAGTGCACATTATACTTGTGCAGTGGAAATTTAGTTGAGTAATAAGCAGTGTACATTCGTATTAGACGTTTGTATGATCATCAGATGCTTAGATGCTTGAGCAGGGCGCACTGTAGGCGCGCAGTGGCTATTTACATGCTCATTGTCCATTGGTCGTCTACAGTAGACTTACAGTTGAGGTCTGAATGAGAAATGCGCACTGTACGCGAGCTTTTTATTTCTATATTTGCAGTAAGCATTGTTCGTGCTTAAAAGAAAATTCCAGTAGAATTTCATACACCCTTTGTACACTGTATTTACGCAGAGGATACTTTTGTGCAAAGTATTCATAATACGTCCGCAGTGGACATTTAGATGGGAGGTGAGTGTTAGACAAGCGTAGTATTTGTGTAGTATACTATACGCAGTGTTCATGAGTATTAAATTTATGAAACTGGCCTAGTACCTTGTAGATTTGAATTTTTTTTTACATTTCAGATGAACGAAGATTGGTTTCAGGTTGGAATGTTCCAAAATGTCGTACAATAATTTTCCATAAATGTACTGGATTATTATTTTATGCGGAATTGAGCAAACTAACTCGATGACAGAGTTCGGGTTAGTTGTTAAGCTTCTATGCAACGGATACTGAACTTAGGGCGCGCTTGGTTTGGTTCAACATATTTATTTTATGGTTTGACTCATTCAACCAATCATTACACCAAACCAATTAACTTCTGGTTCCTCTCTTTTTCCAAATTTTGGCGAAAATAGTGAAAAAATAAAATTATCTTCCCGCATAGTTATTTACTAACTAACTATGCAACACGTCTTAATTAGAATAAGTCTTGAATTTACAGTTGTGTATTTGGTTGGGGGTATACATTTGGGGAGTAATTTCTATTGAATTCTATTAAAAAATTTCTAAGTTTTTTTAAAAACAAAAAAAATTTTCAAAAAATATTTTTTTTTTGGAAAACAGTCTCATAAGTCTTCAAATGTCATGATTCGTGGAGAAATACAAAAATCCAGAAAACAAATTAAAAAAAAAAAACTTAGAAATTTTTCAACACCCCCCAAATGTATACCCAAATGTTGTAGTGTGTACGGCTACAATTCAAAACATTTTTTAAGCTGGACTCGTGCGACACTTTTTGAGTTTGTGACGTGAACTAAACATTCTTAGTAATGATTTCCAGTAGATGAACAGTGCACAAGTGTGTTCACAAATATGTTCAAGTGTCTAACATAAAATCAATTTTTGATTATCTGTAAAATGATTTCTCAAAAATTTCGCCTTCTTACTTGAATGCACTATAGTATTAATGCTCCTACCAAGGTATTATTTTCTACCCAGATGTTCATCTTCTAAACATAAATGCAAGAAACGTTATAACTATGACCTGTATTGAATTCACACGTAGAATCAATATTTCACGTTATTATAAATAGAAAATACGAAGGGCCTACAGCCCTGTTCCTATTCTCAAAAAAATACTTAATTACTTACAGCTTCATCTTGGTGGAGAGATCTGCATAAAGCTTTCCCATTGAAGTATTCGGACAACATTTCCTGGATTTTGGGGATCCGCGTTGAACCGCCGACCAGAATTATTTCATCAATCTCTTCCTTCACCATTTTTGCCGATTCAATCGCTCGTTGGGTTATTTTCAGTGTCTTTTCATAAATACTTCGGTTAAGCTGGTCGAATTTATCCAATGTAATGCGCACCTCGAGGTCTTTATTTCCATAAAAATTATCCAACAGGATTTCCACATCTCCCGATGAGCTTAGATTGCACTTTTCTTTCTCACATGTGCTTTCTAGTTTACGCAAGTTTCTCTGCAGTCTTGCTTTGTTTCTTGCACGACTGGTTTGATACTTTTCACGCCAATTCACACCTGTCTTCATCTCGAACTCTGTCAAACAATGCTCCAGAACATTTGAATCAATATCACTTCCCCCAAGATGTGTATCTCCATCAACAGCCCTGATTTTAATAATTTTCCCGCACATACTCAAAACTGCCACATCAAATGTCCCTCCTCCAAAGTCAAAAACTAAAGCATTTATGGTAGAAGCCTCGGGTGAATGGAGACTTCTGTAAGCGATTGCAGCTGCTGCAGGCTCGGTTATAATCTTTAGAACTTCCAAACCAGCAATTCTTCCTGCGTCGATTGTCGCTTGTTTTTGTCCATCAGTGAAGTATGCAGGAACAGTGATGACGGCCTTCTTGACAGAGGTTTTCAAGTACCCTTCTGCAGCTAATTTCAGTTTCTTCAAAATTTCTGCCGAAATTTCCTCAGGGTGATAGCTCGTTTTATCTAAGATTTCAAATTGACAAATATACAGGGTGTCCAGCTTTATGTAAATAGAGTTATGGTAAGTTTTTACTATTTTCCTTAAATATGTTGAACACCATGTACACTAAATAAGTAGTTTTCCGTCTCATCATAAATTCCTTATCTTGGTAGTGCAATGAAAGAAATTCAATATTAATTTTTTGTAATTTATAATTCATATTTTAGTTCATTCTTGTCACTCATTCCGTTAGTTATTACTGGACGAGGGCGTTTCATTCTCAACAGACAACTGATTCTGTTAATGAATTTAACCAGTTCCATTCTCACTGCCCAGATTCCTTAAGTCAAAGTTAGCTAAAAACTTTCAATTATTAGTAGTGTGTAGTATGATTTTTAACCCTCGGCGAGCGAATTGGGATTGGTATTTGGAAATTCATAATTGGTATAACATACGTAAGTAACAAAATATTGTAGAACAGTGCAAAAGGAAGTACACTTTGGGCAGATTCAACCTAAACAGTTTCGGGATCTTACTTAATCATTTTTAATTTACAGTAATCTGTTCTCATCACCTTATAATCCTCTCGCGTTCATGTGCCGTCTGCATCGACAGTACACTTTCAAACAGACTAAGAAACAATAAGTAAATAGAGGCTATTATTTAGTTATAATCAAATATTAATTTTACTAACTGCTTTTTCATCTACAGTTTATAAGGTATTTATATAAACGGTTATTAGATCTGAATTAGTTTGGTGTACATACAAATAATAATGAATTTAGCATTGGATGCGAACGCTTTATAAGACGAAAGGGGTTATAGAACCTAGCAACTTCCTCACCACACAAGGTGTTATCATCGAAGTCCATTGTATTATCCGTAACTCATCGAAACTTAGCTAGCAGTTTAAAGTAGCGATGAAAAGTTTTCTTTCATTTTTATTGAAAACGAACTGTAAAGCAGAAGGTTGTCAACGAAAACTGAATCAAAATTCAAAATCGAAAAGGAAAGAAAAGGAAACGGAAGAAAAGAAAAGGAAACGGAAAGAAAGAAAAAGTAAACAAAAAATGTTTTTACAGCGAAAATTTTCCAGAATTAAGATAGGTGATCGAATAACTTCATTCTCTACCACATAATAGGCTGTTAAATTCCGTTCGAGTCAAATGAATGACTCAATCACTCTAACATTTTCTTTGCGTTTTATTGTTTTGTATTTTGGTCTATATGCGTTTTAATTCCAGGTGTGGGAAGGAAAGTGCCCATGCCTGATGGGCAGGGGAAGGAGTGCGCCATGTGGCATATATATTTCTGTGTAAAAATCAGAAGTATGTAATAATATTGAAATTGACTCACGAGTTTCGACCCTTCCACTAACAATCGGAAGCACGAGTCCGTGACTCAAAATTAATATCTAGAATGTCACTACTACAAAAAGTGTAATGCTGTAAACGTCAACGGAAAGAAACGAAAGATTTTGTTTCTAAAATATGAAACGTGTCGGAAAGGAAAGCTTTTCATCACTAGTTTTAAAGTCTATTTATAAACATCATTAAAAAAATTTCATCTGGCAACCAAAGCCATGACTTTAAAGCCAAAATATCAGACAATTGGAGACACGGGTTATGATTTGGCTTCTAGAAGGCAGGCTCTGGAGAAACTTTTATTCTGGCTACACGCAAATTTGGAGGACAGAATCGGTAATGTTATGAATAAATATATTGACATTCCGCGATGTTAGCACTGAAACTAAATGGAAATAAAGTTGGAAAAATTTCGCAAGGTTTTCTTATTTCTGGTACAATAGAAGAAAAGGGCGATAGGGTTTCCTATGAGTCTGGAGGATTTACTTTGCTCAAACAATGTTTGGATTAACAATGGGATTAGTAGTTAGTATTTCCCGACCAATTAACCATCTCACGAGTTGGTGTGTCACAATTACTTCTACGAACAGTAAACTAAAAACTAACCTGATTTAAGGAGTGGAGTTTTCTTATCATCCGCAAGCACAACTTTAAATGGCCAATTTTTAATATCATTCTGGACTACGTCTTCGTTAAATCGACGACCAATTAGACGTTTCACGTCAAAAAATGTTTTATCTGGGTCCAGGACAGATCGACTTCTAGCAGCTTCTCCAACAACAACTCTTCCGTCATAGACTCCAACATAACTTGGGGTTGTATTTTTCCCCTCTTGGTTTGGAATTACAACTACCTTCCCTGGAGACTGCCCGATAGGCCGGAGGTACACAGAAACGCAAGAATTCGAAGTCCCCAGATCAATGCCCACTGCAGGGTCTTTCACTGTGTTCATGACATTCCTGTCTTTGTACTGATTGAAGAGAATATCAATTTTCTGGGAAAGGCGATTCTTAAGACCTGGTTTGTTCTCAAATGGTGCACGGGAAAGTTTTGCAGCAGCATTATGAGCATCGTCCAACTCTTCACTGGTCAAACAAACACACAAGGCAAGTTTTTTTTCCATTTCAGATCGATAATTCTCAATGGCAGGGATTAGTTTTGTCTCATCAACGTCTTTTGAGCTCACTCGATTCAATTCCACAATTTCGTTTTTCATATCCTCAATATTTCGTTTTGCTCTATTTTCTTGCCGAATATCAACAAGAATGTAGTCAACTGTGTTCATGAATTTGAGTTTGGCTTCTTCTGTTGTTATATCTTTTGCAAGTTGAGTCTTTATTACCTCATGTGTTTTATATAGTTTTTTATCTGATTGTACGTTTTCTTGAGAGAAAAGTTTCTGCATTTGTTTCTCGTACAATTGCACTGCTGTTTCCAATTGGTGGGATGGATCGAATTTGCGTCGCTTTTCCAATTCATTCTTTCGTATTATCCTCCTTTTCAGCCGAAGTTTTTCATTACTTTTGATAACTTTATCTTTAAATAATTCCAAAATTTTGTCAATATCATCGTGTGAATCATCCAAAAAAGTTTTCAATTCTTTTCGCAACGAAGTAACTTTATCTTTAAGTATTTTTGGTAGCTCGACATCTATATCCCAATTAGTTGAAAATGAGTTCATGATGGACAATATTTCCTCGACATATTGTTGAACTATTTTGTCAATGTGTTTCTTAGCTTTGTGTTTATTCGATTGGTGTATTTCTCCAAATGGTGCCTCAAGTTTTGTCTTCAATTGCTCTAGTTGTTGCTGGATTTGAGTAGAAGTGGGGTAAATTTTCAATAACTCTTCCTCTAACCTGGCATCAATATCAAAGTCACCAGAATTTGACATTTCTATACAAATAAAAACAATACACAAAGTCAAAGTTTGCTTTTACAGTTCTTTGTTGATAAAATAAAAACTACTTTAAATTTAAAGAAAAGTTTAATATTATTGTATAAAGAATGCTTTTCTGAATGACTAACGCACATTCTTTCCTCATGGATTGGCGACTTCTATGGTCTATGGGATATTTTTAATGAATTTTTGAATCACTCAAAAACAAAAATTTCCTTAAAGTTCGCGCGGGAGTATGTTAGCATTGGAATTAACTTCATACAACCTTTGTACCTCTCGCCAAAAAAATTGTAGCAATTTTTTCAATTCAGTCACACACATTTTCTAATATAGGATACATTACTAGGCTAATATATGACGACTAATTGGCTAGTCGTCAAAGTCACATTTGGATGAAACTTGTGATGGAGGAGAACTCAACTAAGGTCTAAATAAGGACAAACTGTGTCACAACATTTTTCGTGACCTCCAGAAATCATTTAAAGTAAAATGGAGAATGTTTGCCGTCCCTTTTACAATTCAATGAGAATTGGCATGGAAGTAGATCTTGTCATTTGAAATAAATTTTAAATGGGCCAAATGTTGTACTTAATTAGCCATGTAACCTACATTTAACGGTATATTGCAAACAGGTATATCTTAGTGCCAGAGGCAAGGTTTCAATAGGACAATTATGTTCCACAACAATTTATTTATTTATATCCAAACAGTTTGAGTGTTAGGAATTTCGGCAACCGTATTTGGGGACAATGATATCGCTATGGAAAAGTTGGATAGTGATAACCTCTACCAACTTTAGACAATCTGATTAGGTCACAGGTTACGTCTGTGATATTTGGCCATATTTATACCTTGTTTCAGATACCAAGATGTACCTCCATCTCTCAGAAATTATGACGACTTTTCTCAGACTTTATTTTACCGTAGTTGACCTCTGGTGGTAACGGCTAAGGTAGCAAAACGTTTTGCTGTACCATAACGTTGTTTTAATATCAAGTTCCAACTCTGTCAAGTTTAGCCGAAATGTGGCGGATAACGCTAATTTTGCACTGTCCTTTTCAGATAAAAATCAAAAACTAATAAGAGAAATAGCCTCTTGTAAAACTAAATTCTATTCTATTTTCCTTATATCACAGAAACCTTGTATTGTTCTGTAAAATAATGTCGTATTTTCGGGTTTGTTACTATAAACCTGATGAGATAAGATTGATTGGGCAAGGTTAACAGTATTAATCACCTTAATAGCAATTGTGACCCAAAATTTGTGTTACGAGAAAGGAGAGTTATATACACAATAACAAACTTTGACTGTAGTTGAGTGAAGAATAGTTCAGCAAAATTAAATTCCTGCAAATATAATTGAGACAACGGATAGAACCCATGATTCATAGTTTCTCTTAATTAATCTTGCGTCATGTAATACTTTTGACTTTTCACGTCATCGCATCCTTACTTATGGTTATTGAACTGGACAAAACCAGTAAATGTGCAAAAAGTAGTTTTTGATTCTTAGACCGCAGAGAATTAAAACTAAAGTAGGAATTGTATATGTGAAGAGTAAAATGCATTACAAAAATGCAAGCACTATGGTATGACGCAAAATAAACATTTATAATTCATATCTTATCTATTATATTGGTCAACTCAGAAACTTTCATTTACAGAGTCATATGTGTGATGAACAGAATACAGACGAGAATTTAAATACCACAAGGGAAGCAAGGGTTTTGTTTTTTACTTTACAGCATTACGTATAAGCATTTGTTGCAATTCTATTTCTCGTCTAACTATATCTCATAAATTTCCTACATATTAAATAAGATTCGACAATTATTAAGTAATTAGTTGAAAGTCAATTGAGTAAAATTAGATAAATTCATTGTATGAAGTGAGCGAGAGGGTACATAAATCGAAATAGATGTCAAATATAGGAAATTAAACAAGCCGTTAAAATTTTCACAAATTCCCTATTTATAAAACCTTCTAGAAATGCAGCGCTACGATTTTGGCTGGAATCGTGAAATTGTTCAACCGGTATGAGTGAGGAACAGCGGAAAATCATGAATCAGTTTAAGAATCTTAAAATAGGAAAATTACAATTAATTTAAATGTCAATTTACAAAGTTAACCCACTCGCTTAATGTGTTAAATGTGAATTGAATGTGTTAAAGAGCTAATCATATAAGTTTAGGTTAATCTATTGAAGTTACAAAACGGCGCACACCTCCAACCTAATTGCGGAACACATTTAGAAATTTCATTTTGAAAACAAAACTTATCGCTTTCCTTGGCTCGTAGATATAAATTCTTTCCTATCGAAATATTATGTCTTGTACATAGGCGCATATAAAAATTTCACTTAAATAAAGCAAGTGTTTACTCCACTTGAATAATTTTGGAATAATTTGTGCTCTAGTTCGAATTGAAAATTTTTGATTTAAAAAGAGGAACAAAGAATTGTTTCGTTTCTTTTTCATTATTTTGAAAGATAAACTATTCATATCCTTTTCTTTTCGTTTTCAATTTAGATTAAAACAAACTTGAATGAGAAGACGACGGGGAAAATTTCTTTACAAAAAATATAAATAATGATTATAAAACCTAAATAGTTTAAGTATTATATATTTATTAACACCACCAATTAATTACTTACAATCGGTAATTCCTAGTCATGTATCGTGTTTGTGAATTCGATAGATATTGGCGTCTATCCGTATGCTGCCCATGTGACTCTGAATTTTTTAGTGGAGTTTATAGCACTCTTTTGACCCGTGCACGTTAGCGCGAAATGAGTCAAAACGTATCTTGTTTCAATAAAGATTATGTGCAATACGAGCTTAATCAAGCAAGCGTCCCGGATGTTCGATATCTAGTAATCAAAGCGTGCCGGATATACCATCCGCAACACGCCTACTATTGATAATGCGAGAATTGAGACAGTAATTAGTTCTATCACGAGTCAAGCAGTAGAAGCAGTAGAAAAATACGAACACACCAAAATATTCGGTGTTGCTCTGCAGCGAGGATTTGCGGCTTAACCCGGTTGTGCCACAAAATTATAATTACACTTGAACCAATCGTCATTTTGCAACTTTTTATGAACGTTATACCAATATTTAATAACATTTAGTAACTTAACTAAAGATAAAACGAATTCTTATTTTTTTTTATACTAAAACTTCCAAATGTCATTAATTTGCCATCCAACATCCAAATTCATTAATTTTGATTTGCTACCTAAAATATGCATAGATTCTTTATATTTTCTATGCCAGTACCTATCTTAAAATTGGATGACTTTAGAATTATCCCAATATATATTATGATTTCCTGACAAAATTATTCCAATAATGCTTTGCGACAGCAGACGCCTCGCATTTATGGTTTTATGTTGCTGCCTTATGTTCTTTAATATGAACGGTAAGAAACCTCCCAGTTTCTCCTATATATTTTGTATTGGAACTACATAAAATTTCATAAATACAACTTCTATCTTTTTGATCTAATTTATCCTTTGGATTCCCAAATACCGTCCCTAATTTTAAACCTGGTCGAAATGAAGCTAGGAAACCTTCTCTTCTTAAAACTCTACCAATTTCAGATGAAATGCCTTTATAGAATGGAATAGCTATTCTCTTATGTTTATCTGATGAATTTGAAATATTATTGTTATTCAAGTGAATCCCATTTTTGACCTTTTTAATGCTCCTTAAAATATGACCGCGTGGATATCCAGTTTTTGCTAAAGCATCTATAACATGAAGTATTTCCCGATCCAGAGAGTCTTTATCAGATATCATGAAAGCTCGATATATTAAAGAATTAATTACCGATAATTTATGACTCAGTGTATGATATAAATTGAAATTTAAGTATCTATCTGTGTGTGTTGGCTTTCTATATACCGAATGACCTAATGTGTTATTATTCTTACGTTTTACTAAAACATCAGGAAATGCTAATCTCCCCTCAACTTCCTTCTCACAAGTGAACTGAAGAGCTGGATGAAATGAATTGATCCTATTCAAAATACTATCAACTTCATTTTTATTAAAAATTTGCTCAGGGTGATAGGACCTTTCCCTAAAACATTTAAAAATTTACAAACATATAGGATAGGGACCCTATTTTATACGTTATCATAGGGTGTTTAGTTTTTTTGGAGGGTGAAGGCAACCTTTAGTATTTCCCATAAATCTCTTAAAAACTACATAGGCTAAGTGGTTTTTCGCCATAACGTAAATAATATCGCACAAATAACGTTTCTCCGAGAAATCAGAAAATATTTATTCAAACCTACATCAACTGAAAGATATTGTCATAAAGACTAAATTTTGATAGGGAAGTATCCATCGAAAAATTGGCCTCTCGAGGTCACCAAAGTTAACATTATGAGGATAGAGAAACCTGCTCGATTTGTCCCAAATCTGGCAGGAAAACAGACGCCGAAGATATAATATTTGGTTGGCACTGCACTTGTAAAACTGTAGCTAGAACAGTTGGCTGCTGTGCTCATAGAATCACCGTCCTGTGGAACCTTGGTTATGCTAGGTACCAAGTTCAATCTAAATATCTCTCTGATAATATACCAGATGCATTCGTCGACTGTGCAAATAAAGGGCCGATGATTTTTAAAGTACCAAGTGATTGAGATTGTAATATTTAAATTCATCTCATTGAAAATTCAGTGGCTTCCGATGGTCGGTGGTAAATTCATAAAATCGCATCTTTATTTCAACTCTTTATTTATGCATTATGTGGCGTCTACCAAAATTTGAAACAATTAGGATAGGTTTCTTTGTCCCACTAGTATTATCTTTGGTGACTCAAAGAAGTCGCAAGTAAATTTTGGCCGGGTTTGCCTCCATTGAAATATTGCCCAGGCTTACATACTGTGTCTTTGCTAGATTTGGGACAAATTTATCAGGTTTCTGTGTCCATGCATTGTTAACGTTGATGACTTCTGTTGGACACAGTACAATTTTGAAAAAGTTGGTCTCCATCGAATCATTGTTCAGGCTCATGACATCTGTTTCTCTGCATGATTTTGGACATATCGAACAGGTTTCTCTGTCCCCCGTAATGTTAACATTGGTAACCTCAGGAGGTCAATGTTGTTAGTGATACTTCCCTGCCAAAATTTAGTCTTTATGATAATGTTTTCAGTTGACACAGGTTTGAACCAAAATCTTCTGGTTTCTCTGCGCAATGTTATTTGTGCGGTATTATTTCTGACTTGGCTGCGCATTTCATAAAATTCATAATTAATTTTTTGATGTTTCCCCCGGTTTATAACAACCATAATTTCTATCAAGCTGCAGTCAAGATTCAGCTGACATCCTGTCCATTTCATATCAATATTTTTGTGTCAATTTATCAATTAATCAATCAACCAAGTTTATTTGACCATCACCCTATCAATGAAATTACGCGTATAAGTAAATTTAAATAAAATAAAATTATGAGTGTTAAAATTACTGAAAAAGTTTTAAAATATTTGAAATTAAAAGTGATAAATAAAATGTGAAGTTTGGATCAGTAGAAGCTTCTGTGGAGTCCTTGATAAGTTGAATTGAAACCATTAGCATTCCTAATGGATCCATAGGAATTCAGTCTAATGTGAGATGTCCCGGTGCATTCCCAAATATCATGAAAAAAAGAAAGTTGTTCTCCACAGTATTTCCATTGTTTCTCTTCAAAATGTCCCATGTTAAACCATTTTTCTTTATTGGAGACAAGGTTGGAGTTTAGCCGAATTTGTAGAATGCATGTCGCCATCGAAGAAGAAATTTTGTTCAATAGAAATGGTTCGGGGATTTCAGAGAATTCATTTTATGATAGTGAGGAATAGTGGAGGATTGCTGTGCGAGTTTGAAGTCAAGTTTTCTCAAGTGGTCTTCCTACCCACCGAGTAGAAACTTCTGGACAAATTTTACCTCTTTCGCTAAGCCCCTTTCATATAAACCTTGCATATCTATAGAATTCAGCCTACTTTCCAACTGCAAACACCAACTGTATTTTTCGATAGGATGTTTATAAGAGATTTTTCGAAGTTCTTTATACGCATTAGAGGAAGATTCGAGCTGTCAGCTGACAGGAGTTTTAATCATAGAAAGATAGTAAACCTGAATGCATCAAAGCTTCATGGAAGGCAGCCTGTTTCTAAACGGACAAAATATCGGGGGGTACTGAAAGGAAGATGAAGGAGTCTTTTAACGTATTGCTGTTGAACCCATTCTATTTCATTTGTGTGTTGTGATCCCTACATCCCTGAGCCATATAAAATAGTTGATTTGACAATGGAATTTAAGAGAAATTTCGAGGTTTTCAAGTCGAGGGTTTTCATCCTGCCTAGTGTGCGAAATGTAGTGTCTTGCGCGGCGATAACTTTCCCAATAGCCGATTTAGAGTGGAGGTTGAACGACCCATTCGATTGAAAAAATATGCCAAGGTACATATATGATTTTGTAGTCTGTACTGGGATGCCTTTCCAGGAGAACTTATCTTCTTTTCTCACCCTTTCAGAACGCTGTATCACAAGAACTTTTGTTTTAGAAAAATTGACCTGGAGGCCTCGTAAGTGGAAAAAGTTAGCAGTGAGATTCGTCTTCTGTTGGAGGAGTTCTCGTGACTGAGCAACGAGAACTAGATCGTCCGCATAAAGAAGCAAATGTGCAGATCGCGAATGGAGTCGAAAGCCGGCAAGGAGACATCTATAAAATATGTTCACCAATTTCTCTATAAAGAGGTTAAAGAGATTGGGACTTGCAGATTCTCCTTGAAGGAGTCATTTCATGATTTTTATTCTCTCCGTTAAACCGTAAGAAGTGGAAATCTTCGCACCTGCATTCTCGTATATATATTTGAATACACGGATGAATTTAGTGGACAACCCTATTTCTAAGAACCTTCTATAAGAGGTTGTGGTTTGGAGTATCAAATGCTTGAGAACGATCAACAAAGCAAACATATAATTTCTTTTCTTTGAGGAGTTGGATCTATGTTATAGACATTAGAGTGAAAACGGTGTAAATTTATAGTTTCAGAAGTACATTTCAAGACCCTGCTCCTTTCATTTTCATTTCCAAAAAATAAATTGCGAAACTAAAAATTTATTTTTGGAAATAGACAGGATTTCATTTGATATCAATCATCTATGTTCAAAATTCTTAGTCTAAATATGTTTTGCACCAATTTTAAATAATTTTTATAAAAAATTAAAAAAAAATTTGCGGAAGTTATCGATACCCGCATCGGTCACAATTGACAAGTGAAAATCACCAATCACATATATGTAGAGTACTGATTAGAATTAGCAAATTCATCAATGCAACACCCAGAGTTCGGCTGATTTAAATCAGATGGATAAAAAATGCAACATATCACGTTGAAAGATGAATTATTTGACTAATTAGTCATTCATTCGCATCAACATTATTTGCACAATCATACAGTCTCTCCTTTTTCAATTTTGGAAGCCCTCAGAAAATTAAATGAAATATACCGAATTATGCACATAGTAGCTTAGGTACTAATAAATTAGTCAGTATTAGAGCTATAATTGTAAAAAGAACTCATCAGACCAAGGTATCAACGGTTATAAATTAAATCGTATATTGTACCCTCGTGATAAATAGTAACATACCTTGCTAAAAAGCTAACTGTGAGATATAAATTTGACTATTCAATGCTTAAGTCACGTTTTCCATTTGGAACTTCAAAAATATACACAAAAATCATTCAAATCTACAAAATCTGATTTAAATTAAAAAAAAATCCAATTTTTTTGATTAAAAAAAATCAAAAAATCGCCGAACCCTGATAACACTGATCATTATGTACGATACTAAAACAAGGTGTTACGGATGCACAATGCGTCTATAGGATTTGTTTTATTCATACAATATTCCGATTAAAATTAGGGACTCGCAGCTATTATTTTTACAACAATTAACGATCTCACGTGATGTGTAAAAAGGATTATAACGAACAGTATTGATTTAAAGTGATGAGGGTCGTAATCCACGTTATATTGAAAAAAAACTTTATTCAAAATACCAAACGTTTCGACTTGTCTTCTTCAGTGGATGAGATAATTGAAGATTTGAATTAAAAATTAATAATTGCGTAAAGAAATTTCAAAATGTTGGATTTGATAATGGTAGGAAAGTTTTGTTTTAGTGTTTCGAATTTGAAAATCTTGTTATGCCAATTTCCTTAGAAACAAGAAGGCCATACCTTTCTCTTAATTTCTTCGTCTACGTAGAATTTGCTCCGTAGAAGATTACTTCATCACTTAAGCTCATTGTATAATTCAGTTCTTCGTCAATAGAGTATATCCTTTAAATATATTACAACATTCGTTTCTGAAAGTTAAATCTATTCAAAGAAATTCACTCCTCATCCCGAAAACCAGAAACAAACCAAATAGAACCCCATTCGTTCTCACTTTCTCCGAACCTCCAAAGTCACTAGCATCTACTACCAAGGACCTCTTTAATCAAATTATCAAAGTTTCTCCATCCATTCAAAACGTATTTCCAAATCCTCCAATCATTGCATATCGAAGACCACCTAGTTTGAAATCAATATTAGTTAAGACAAGAAAACTAAACCAATCATTGTCAGAACCCTGCCTAAATCCAGGAACTTTTCCATGCGATAGAAGTAGATGCAGACCTTGCCAATTCGTTTCCAAAAGTTCATTTATCCAAACAACCACCTCATATTTCTCAATTAGAAAAAGATTTAACTGTACTTCTACTTGTCTTATTTACAGCATAACATGCAAGAAATGCTCTTCTATAATTTACATTGGTCAAACATCACGATGTCTTTCCACTAGGTTCATGGAACACTTGAGAGGCATCACCAATTAGTCAGCTACATCAGTTTCCCAACATTTTAACAAGACGTCTCACTCACAAGATGATGTTGTTGTCTCTGGTCTCATTCATGCACCTATAAATGAAGCACCAATAATAGAACTTGAAAATCGGATTATCTTTCATTTTGGCACACATCACCCACCTGGACTCAACACCATTTTTTCATTTCTACCCACCTCAAGGCAGTGAAATACTTACTGACGGGTATTGGGCGATCCCGAGGCACCTCAGCCTGGGCCTTCTCGTTTCTAAGGAAATTGGCATAACAACAAGATTTTCAAATTCGAAAAACTAAAACAAAACTTTCCTACCATTATCAAATCCAACATTTTTAAATTTCTTTACGCAATTATTAATTCTTAATTCAAACCTTCAATTATCTCATCCCCTGCTGATGCTAAACGAATTTCGTAGAGGTCATTTTACAAGTTTTCAGAAATGACCTGTGACCTTTCACCTCAAGAAGTCATCACAGAGAAAAATGTCATTGAATAATTGTAAGCAACATTTGTAGAGGTCAATTGGTAGCTCAAGAGGCATGCTTAACACAGATACGAAATTTTTTTAAGTTTTTTCCCTGTTGAGCCCCCTTTGGTTCAGTGCAACCTCACTGCGGACAACAACCATTTATCGCTAACTCGAATCATTGATTTTTAAAAGCCTATTCCATATTTTAAAACAAAATAATGTTGGAACAAAATTGGTTTGTCTCATTACCTTGTATCCCTCAACCATTCTATTCTGGTTGTCTTGTATAAAGTTGTCACTGCACAGAGTTGGGACAATTACGTAATTGTAATTTATAATGGGTTATATTTTCTGAATAAGTAATTGTAATTATAATTGTGAGTTTTAAGGTAAATGTGTAATTGTAATTAAATTACAATTAGAATTCTGCAATTGTAATTACTGTTGCATAAAAACCAACACACAAGAATATTTCACCGCTGGACAATAAATGAGGATACGCTAGAAGTAAGCAACTCTGTTGCTAATATGTAAGGAGTATCCTTACAGCAAAATTTCAGCTGAGCGCCAACAACGAACGCATTCTTAATCTATATATTAGATTTTCAATCGATTGACGTATCACTTACCCAAATCCTTGTGGAGTACCTTTGGTAAAAATTATACAGGACAATGAATTTGAACAGTAGCATGATGCAACTAATTGCGTTTTTACGGTACCAGCAAATAAAATATTCGAGGCAAGGAAGGCGAGAGTGAAAAAAAAATATTCAAAAAGCGGGAACTACTTATGCCGTCATCGATATCAAATTTTGAATGTTAGAAAAATTTTTTGAGTGCTCAACAAAATATACATAACGCAAATGGAGCAATCCTGAATTACCATAGTGTAATCAAGATTGAAAATAAAAAATGTAATTTACTAAAAGTTTTTCTCAATCAATCTCTCGGCAATTATTGAGTCAGTAGGGGTCGCATAAATAAGTTATAGAAGCCTGGTGTAAGTACTTAAATAAGTAAATGCTATAATTAACTAAATAACTGTTAGAATAATTTGTATCCTCCGAAACAAAATAAGTCATACACTTTTTTTAAACTCTTTTTCTCAAGTTCACCTTTTTCTGCCCTCCAGATTCAAAATTGGAAAGCTGTGTTTATATTTCCCCGTACGTCACCTAGAGTGGGTTCGCAAAGGTGGGCATATAAAAAATACAGAAATAAACGAAATTTAGTTTGTTGGAATTAATAAGTGTACTCCATGACTGAATCTGACTCCCAGACTTTTTGGGAGTCGGGAGTCATTTGATGACTAACTCTTCAGCGAATGGGGATCAGATTCATGACACTTTTCGATGTTCAAATGAGCTTATCGGAATTATTTTACTTATTTTTTCTCAGGTACGATAATCGTTAAATACTAAAAACCAGCCTAAGGTAATTCGACGACATATTTTCCAATTGTGTCGTTCTTCATAAACACAAATAAAGTAAAAATTAAAAATTTTAATTTCAGATTGTAATACCCGATTTTTCATATTTTGTATTAAGTCACAGCAAACTCAAGACTCAAACCGAGAGTGTAAGTCTTGAAAAATTAGATCTGTTCAGACCTAAACCATATATTCAAATTCTTCCAATAGAGGAATAAACTAAACCAGCAAAGATACCTTTTCAAAAGTATACACCAACCGAAAGTAGAATTTGAACCGACGACTAATGACACAATGTCGGGCGTGAGCTTTCACTAAGGAGTAAAATAAGTACAGTCGAACACGCTTATAAGACCATCCGATATAAGACCAATTTTTGGGCATTCAGTTTGGAACAATGTATTTGGCATGGGGAAATATCGCGCAATAAGACCAACGGTTATAAGATCAAAACGGATATAAGACCCGAATTCTAAACCCAAGTTCGTAGTAGATGGCTCTTATATAAGACCGAAACATGCGCAATCTCGGCATTTTTTTTTCACTTCTTATTTTTAGAAGCTAAACACGTGCTTGGGGCATACTAATTCATTTCCACAAACTTCTTTTACTACTTTTCACATTTAAATTCATAAATGCATAAAGTTATTGATTTTTAAATTGGATAAAGTAAAGAAATTAAGTTCTTATTCTTTATCTTACCAAATTAAAATATGACATGAAATCTGAAAAAAAAACACAAGAAGTTGCAGCTATACATGGATTAACTATAGATTATTTCAAACGCTTATGCCTAAGTGCTTCGAGTTGTTTAAGCTCAGCTTAGGCAACAATAGAGATTCAAATTTAACAAACAAAATTCTATATAGATTTTTGAATTTGTATCTCTATATAGGCAACAATATATTTCCCACTTTGTGATGTGATATTTCGATGACTGCTCATCGACAATGTCAATCTGATACTTTTACTCATCCGCCTCTTAAAACTCTTCCAAATTTGTTTCCTAATTTCTAACCTTAAGATTTAAGGTTCTCTCAAATGTTCCCAAACAGAGAACTAAGGAAAGCTTAGTTTAAAGAAGTTCGAATCATTCCGGCATTAAAGCTTTTGCTCTCGTATAATTTTGTTAACAATTGCTATAATGCCACCTAAACTTCACTTTCATGTTTCCGCCATTACAAAGGCGAAAAAAAAATTTATTTAGAGTACAAGCGATAGTTATAGACTAGTTGAAATGGTATGCCGCAAACTTACCCCAGCATTACTTATTCATTTAATTATTTAAGTTCCCGTCAAATAATTAAATATATACGCTTATTCAATTCAAAAACGTCATAGCTTTTATATAACACCAAATTGTTCTTATATCCGTTATAAGACCATGACGGCTATAAGACCAGAATTCTCCGTGAAAAATTGAAAGTTTTATAAGCGTGTTCTACTGTATAAACAATTCGTTGTTTTAAACAATCATAAATTTTTATGATAATTTAATAAACTAAACAACCAAAAATACCTTATCAAAATAAGTTCAGGCACATACTTCAAACTTTCAAATGATTCCTAAATTTTTTGGTGGAATGCCGAGTTTAAGCTAGTTTACCGCTAGTTGCCATAAAAATTTTATGAATATTTTCAATAAGTATCGAAAAAACTTTCTCAAATGCTCTTCTACACATCCGTGCCTAATTTCAAAGTGATCCGAGTAGTTATGTTGAAATGAAACTAAATTTTTTCATGTTAAACTCCCATTAGCCTTTTTCGATTTGGAGTTGCAGGGAGGTAAAATAAAGACTCAAACTTCTTTTTCTTGAAGTTTGAATGTAGGAAGTAAATTGTTTATTCTAAGTAACAGTGGATCATCAATTTCCTAATAAATCTAAAAAGCTTTATTTAAGAAATACATATTCTGTAATTCTGACTTTGCGAAGAAATTTAGGAACGGTTGACTGCTCGCATAATTTCTTCCTCATTAAGTCGAAACTTATTCTCTGAAATCGTTAGTTCGTTGCGAGCACCGTTGCTTTCACAAACCGCAGTAATGTGCAGAATCCCATCATCGTTGATCTTCATGGTTAGCTTAATAGTTTCTTCGCCACAAGGAGCAGCAGGTATTCCAGTCACCTCAAATTCACCGAGAAAATAATTATTAGATGTGATGGGATCTTCTCCCTCATAGATCTTAAAATTCACGCTTGTTTAGTTGTCCAATACAGTAGAAAACTCGTCACAGACGTCGGCAGTGGGTGCTGTTGTGTTCTTCGGAATTACTATACAGAACTTTTTCGGGCCATATTTATGCTTCCCACTAGGAAGACAACGAATATATTTTCTGGTTTCAACTCCAATTGATCTTGGAATGATTGTGGTGACAGTAAAGTTGTGTAAAGAAGTCTTATCTGCTGCTCCATTGAGAATAGCTGCCATCACTGCAGCACCATAACACACTTGTATAGGGGAATAAAAAAAACATTTAGTTCGACATCAAACTGTCACTAACAGCCAAATTGGAGAAGGAAAAATATTCAAAGTCATTGTCAGGATTTTGTTCTTTTGTGGTACACATTTAGACATATCATTCACTATTTTATCAACCTTAAATGTTTATGTCTGTCAATTTGAACAGTGATGTGGAATTTTGAGAAATTTGATGACCAGAAGGTCATATACAGTGTGTTCAAATAAGAAGGCGAAATTTTTGAGAAATGATTTTGCGGAAAATCAATAATTGATTTTATGTCACACATTTACACAAATTTTGAACTCCTCAAGTTACTGAAAACCGTTGCTACGAAAGTTTAGCTAAATTTTTTTTAATTAAAAATTGTTGGAAGAGCCTAATTTGTGAGAGTTTTGAAAATTCCAGTCCCGGAGTTTCGCCTTCTTATTTGAACACCCTGTAGAGCAACTTTTGTGATGGAACGAGATTTTCAAAATTCCTGAGATAAGAAAACTTAACACAGAAATTTTTGAAAAATTATTAGTTTGTCATATCCCCACCAAATTTCACCTGAAATTTTGGAAATATTTAGAACGTAAGAATGTATATTTCGGTTTTCAGTTTGATTCAAAATTGTTGAACAAGGGATTTTCTATTGCTTCAAAGTTTGAATATTTTCTATTTGTATGAAATTATATAACATGAAGAAGAAGGTGATAGAAAACCCCAAATTACTTACTTCTCTAACTTCGTAAACTTTATGATTCATCTAATTTGAGGAAGAATGGAATTCCCTTATAAAAATTTTTTAAGTGTTTTTGGTTTTTAGCCATTATATAGTACTTTCGAAAGTATTGTCAAATTTGAGTAATTAAAAAGTGTTTTCGCAAGTATTTTGGTACATTAAAATATTTCTTGCCAAAATTTCACTATATTCGGTCTAAATTTGATGTTTTTCAAGATTATCCTCGAGCGCATAAATTTCATATTTAAATACGAACAAACATTTTTGAAGTTCAATTATATATAGTTATTAGACGAATGAGGTATTTAAACAGAAAACCTCAACCCTCTGAATCGGATTCCTAACGTTAATTTCTGCTCGGATGCATCAACTTTGTTTTTGTAGTTATTTTGCGGGAAATTCAGTAAGGATTTTATATAAAGAGGTGCCAGTAAACGAGCGTTGCGCCATTCAAATTCAAATTATTTGTCTAGGAAAAAGTCGCAAATGTTGTGCCGCGATGAGTCTGTGTTTGCACTTCCACTCACTCCTGTTGATTTCCGTACTGATTTGACCTTTTCCATCTGGTAGTACTAACTTCAAACTACTCTTCAGGGTAATTCGGATGATTCCCAAGACTAAATTTTTGAAAATCCTGTAGTTTCCAGAAATGTACTTCCATAGGCCTTTTTGCCTTAGAAAAGTTATCTAATACTTTTATAGCAATGATTTTAACTGTCTAAAGTAGTGTACAAGCGTGTTCAGAAATTTGTACAATTGTTTAACATACAATCAAAATTTGATTATCCGTTAAATTATTTCTCACAAATTCCGCTTTGTTATTTGAACGTAAGGTAACTATTAATGCTGCAAGGTATTAACCCGGATGCTCATCTACTATACAGGGTATTCAAATAAAAATGCGACAATCCAGGACAAGAGTTTAAAAAAAACTTCCAAATTAGGCTTTTCCTACACTTTTTAACTTAAAAAAATTTAACTATACTTCCGTAGTAACGGTTTTCTGTAACATGAGCAGTTCATAAAGTGTGAAAAAGTGTGACATAAAATTAAGTTTTGATTTTTCGCAAAATCATTAAAAAAAATTTCGCCTTTTTATTTCAACACACTGTAAATGTATGCAAGAAACGTTATAATTATGCCCTATATTGCTTCACATTTAACATTAATGCTTCAGGCCATTATGAATACAACATACGAACGAGTTGAACTCCCGTTACTATTTTCAAAGAAATACCTAATTACTCACAGCCTCATCTTGGTGGAGGGATTTGCATAAAGCTTTCCCATTGAAGTACTCGGACAACATCTGTTGAATTTTGGGTATACGCGTTGAACCCCCGACCAGAATTATTTCATCGATGTCTTCCTTCATCAGTTTTGAGGACTCAATCGCTCGTTTGGTTATTTCCAGCGTCTTTTCATAAATACTTCGGTTAAGCTGGTCGAATTTATCCAATGTAATGCGCACCTTGAGGTCTTTATTTGCATAAAAATTATCCAATAGGATTTCTACATCTCGCGATGAGCTCAAATAGCATTTTTCCATCTCACATGTACTTTCTAGTTTACGCAAATTTCTCTGTAGTATTCCTTTGTTTCTTGCGCGACTTCTTTTGTACTTCTCGCCAATCCACACCCGTCAGCTTATGGTACTCTGTCAAACAATACTCCTAAATATTCAAATCAATATCTCTTCCTCCAAGATGTGAATCTCCGTCAATAGCCTTGATTTCAATATCTTTCCCGCACATACTCAGAACTGCCACATCAAATGTCCCTCCACCGAAGTCAAAAATTNTCTCGCCAATCCACACCCGTCAGCTTATGGTACTCTGTCAAACAATACTCCTGAATATTCAAATCAATATCTCTTCCTCCAAGATGTGAATCTCCGTCAATAACCTTGATTTCAATATCTTTCCCGCACATACTCAGAACTGCCACATCAAATGTCCCTCCACCGAAGTCAAAAATTAACGCATTTCTGGTAGAAGCCTCAGGTGAGTGGAGACTTCTGTATGCGATTGCAGCTGCGGCAGGCTCAGTTATAATTTTTAGAACTTCTAAACCAGCAATTCTTCCTGCGTCAATTGTCGCTTGTTTTTGTCCATCAGTGAAGTATGCAGGAACAGTGATGACGGCCTTCTTGACATGGGTTTTCAAGTACCCTTCTGCAGCGTCTTTCAATTTCTTCAAAATCTCTGCCGAAATTTCCTCAGGGTGATAACGATTTTCACCTAAAAATTAAAATGAGCAAATTATAGCGAAGAAAAATTCTTGTACCCTCTGTTCAACAACTTTCTCTAGAATAGGTAGAAGGAAGCGGTTACACAAATATGCCTATATCACATGGTTATCCCGCAGAATTCGCACGCATACATGTGGCGCACTATACGTTCATCGAAAATAAACTTGTCAGCTAGACTAAATCTGCAGTTATACCAAGGCTCCAAAAAGCAGCACACACAATCGGTGAGGAGTCCGGTCTCACCGACCTCAGCGATCTGCAGTTTTATCCCTTGGGAAACACGTCTGACAAACTATATTGGCAGAACGGCATGGAACAGTCACATTAGCGCAACTGGCTTCAATGTTTGTATTTGAAAAAATAGGAGCGACTGTATCCTCAGACAATGAGTCACGTTTCAAGTCACACAAACTCCAAGGGCAATGACAAAGAGAAGATGGTTAGATGTTGATAGGAATCGTGAAGTTGAATTATTTCTGCGTGAATTTTTCTTCCGAAGTTCTCGGTTTTATATCAAAAATCATTTTACAAAATTTCTCAAATAATGGAGTCAGCCTTTTGTATTCGAATAAACAGTTTTGTATAGCAGTTTAAGATTTTCTCGCTTTTTAGAGGTTCTCCCATTAGATTTAATCTTCGGATTCGAAGGTTGAACCTAATATTTCCTCTCCTTTTACCACTTTCAACTTTTCCGCCGGTACACAATCAAGACCCATTTAACTAACCAACTTTAGTCAATTCAAAAATATTATCAAACATAAAATTTAAGGATTAAATCAACTTTGGATTAAAAATGTTTTCAATGTCGCCACACAGCTCATGATGAATAAGCGAAACTGAAAAAAAATAATGAAGACGAAGTTACACTAAAATTGACACGCCTGAAAGTATTCTACAAAGATTCTGTCCTGAGCACTTTAGGTGTGATTAGATTAACAACTCCTTGTCTGAATGTGAGCACTGCAAAAATATGCTTTGCGTCAAATAGTCTTTACCCCGAGAACTGACGCACAATTTTGGTACAGAAACTGTGCCTCTGAATCGATTTACTGCTTGCTGCAGCTTTGATATGACTGGTGCTTAAGCAACATTATTTTTACACATATTCTAGTGACAAAATATAATCACCTCTGATATCTAAAGTGATCATAAATTTGAAAGTGGGGCGACGAATAAGCTATAAATTTGGTCTTAATTCGACTAACTTCTTCCTCATGTACAGTGCACTTTGCTTATAACACATTCGTCAACAAAACCGAGAGTGATAAATTTAGCACGCGAGGCGAACGCGTGATTAAACCACACGGCTATTATTCTTAGAATTTTCCGCCCCCAAAACTCTGAGTTACAATCGAAGTGCACAGTATAAACTGATCGGACGGATTTGTAGCTCTTTAAAGTCCATATTATACACATTTTTGAAGAACATTTTTTTTAATCTGTCAACCAGAGCAATGGCTCTAGAATCAAATCCAAATTTCAACAAGTTAAAAGAAAGATCATTGAGTTGTCACTAATTTCCTGCGAGTCAATTGGTTCATGCTTTCTGCAAATTGTGAGCAATCAAGACACCGTTACAAATAAATTTATATAAATAAAAAAATTACCATTGTATTATTTTTTGGGTTGTCAGCACTGAAACTCTGCACAGAAGTAAAGTTGGTAAAAGTTCTCAGTGCTTTCTTATTTTAAGTTCAATAGTAAACAAATCAATAGGGATTTACTAAATCAGGGTTCGTCTTAGCAAAACAATGTTTAGATTAAAAATAAGAATTAGTTTTTGAACTAATATTTACGACCTCACGAATTGGAGCCTGTTACCAGGATATCTACGGTTGATAGAAATAAGTGATCAGCAAGATGTTGCCTTTAGTAATATTTTTGTTGTGCTTTTGGCATCATATCCATCAGGAAATAAAATTTTCAGCAACAGTTTTAATCGACGTTTATAATTCCCATGTATGGCGGTTCTATTTCTTGAATATTATATTTAAATTATCATAGTGTTCTGTTGAACTTGCGATTCATAACATGAAAAGTGATAGTATCTCAATGCTCCTCATATGGCTCTCTTCAAGTTATCAGGCTCATTTTAGGTTGTCTTTTGTCGCTCAGCTTTAAGTCAAACAGTCGTTTTTTTTTGGTAAGGTGCATTTTTGGAACGAAAGGAGTGTTGTGTACAACTAAAAGTAGAGAATCTATTAGTTGATAAGGTAGATGACAAATAAAATAAACTTTTGACAAAGTATGATTACTAGACGATGCTTAAAATTTTCTCCCGAAAATTTCCTGTCAGATACCAAAACTGTGCCAATCACTATCCATAGACCATTGCACTAACCAATGAGCAAAGTACAGTAGGTCACATATCTCACCTCCTTTCTTTAAAAGCCGTAACGGTGAGCCAAATATTAACAAAAATATAAGCGGAAGGAGTGGAATTTGTAAAGCTTTCCAACAATAGCAATTGGTGTAGGAACCAAACACCACATGGTATTCTGGTAAAACTTAATTCCCACAAGGTTTTGAATTTTCTCATTTTTACGAATTTTCGGACAGCTTAAACACAGGATTTTAATACTCCGGAGAAATTTTTCACGGTGCAGCAGCATTACTCGGCATGATATTCATGCTCGTTGTTTCATTATTTCACTAGAGAAATCTATAACCGACAGAAGTATCTTTATCAAATGATTTTTTGTTAACGCATAAAATAAAAATAAATAAACCCACAATCGCCTCCACAATTCTCAGTAGAACGTGTTATCCCACGTTATATATGTCAATGTTTTTTAAATTTATGTATACAATTGTGCGTAGCTCCGTAACTTATACAGAAAATTAGTTAATTTGCAATTAGTGTGCAATTATGAATACTTCACTAAAATTTGTTGCTGAAAATTTTGTTTGCAAGTGCATATGACGCAAAAACAACATAAGCAAAAAAAAGCACAAGGAGAAATTTTAGCTGATCTGTTATTTTCCAAAACATTTACAGTAAGAATAGTAAAGTAATAACTAACCACATATTAGGAGTGGAGTGTTCTTATCCATCGCACGCATAACTTTGAATTGCCAATTTTTTATATCATATTGGACTACGTTTTCATTAAATCGACGACCTATTAAACGTTTCACGTCAAAAAATGTGTTTTCGGGCTCCAGGAGTGATCGACTTCTAGCAGCTTCTCCAACAACTATTCTTCCGCCATAGACTCCCACATAACTGGGTGTTGTATTTTTCCCTTCTTGGTTTGGAATTACTACGACTTTCCCTGCACATTCCTCCTTAGGCCGTAGGTACACTGCAACGCAAGAATTCGAAGTTCCCAGATCAATACCTATTGCCGGGTCTTTTGGTGTGTTCATGGCATTCCTGTCCGTGTACTGATTGAATAAAGTATTTAGTTTCTGGAATAGGCGAATCATAAGACCTGGTTTGTTGTCGAATGATACACGAGCAAGTGCAGCAGCAGCTTTGTGAGCGTCGACCAACTCTTCATTGGTTAAACAAACGCATCCGGCAAGTTTCCGTTCCATTTCAACTCGATATTTATTAATTGCAGGAATTAGATTTGTCTCATCAACGTCTTCCAAGTTCACTCGATTCACTTCCACTTTTTTTTTCTTTGTTTCTGAAGTAGTTTGGTTTGCCCTCTTTTTTCGCAGAATATCGTCAAGAAGGTAGTCAACTGTGTTAATGAATTTCAGTTTGGCTTCTTCTGTTGATATATCTTTTGCAAGTTGAATCTTTATTATCCCATGTGTTTCATTTATTTTTTCATTTTGAGTTATTTTTTCTTTAGGGAAAAGTTTTTGCATTGTTTTCAAGTATGATTGTACTGCATTTTCGACTTGGTGGGATGGATCGATTTTACGCCGCTTTTCCATTTCTTCCTTGTATTATTGTATTATTTTGTATGAATTGCTTGATACTGTGACACTAGTTGAATAGTGTGTGCTAGTGTTCGTTATGACTCCGACTCCGGAGTCGGAGTCGGAGTCGGAGTCGACTCTCGCCTCCGACTCCGGAGTCATTCATGTTCATTTGGGAGTCGGGGTCGCGACTCCGGAGTCGACTCTTCAGAGCCGCGGAGTCTACTCCTCGTCTCAAAAAAGGATTAGAAAAATAATGGTTGAGATTGCGCAGAAAGACACTGCTCATACTACTTCTGTTGGTTACAAAATCCTGTTTGTGTTCAGTATCGACCAAAGCTAGGCGTTTGGGTTTGGGCTCTCCTCGGGCTGTTCTAAACAGCTCCATTGGCTCTGATCGGGCTATTTGAAAATACCTGGTTAGGCTCTGCTGAAGCTCTGCCCGGGCTCTTTAAAAAATTCTTTGGGTTCTGGTGAGGCTTCGGCTCTTTTGAAAATTTTTCATGGGCTTTGCTCAGGCGCTTTTGAAATTATTTTTTTAGAACTGTTCTGGCTCTTTTGTAATATGTAAACGTATCTCGCGCATATAAAATGCTCACTGCACAAATACAATGCATACTGTCCATATACAATGCGAGCTGCGCTTGTTTACTACAGAGTGTAATTCTTATACGAACTTATACTGCGTATGTTATGAGTGAGTAAATAAGGGCTACCTGGAGATCCTCACTCCACCTGACATTTCTTTGTGTCACCTACGATAAATCGGCGTCAGAATTTTGTTTATTTAATAATATCATATGTTGCTAAATTCAAAACAAAGAATCATTTAGTCGAAATTTGTTTTATCTAAATGGGAATAACCCATTACATTATTTCTTTTGGGATTATTTGAAAAGCATCGTTCAATTGTTAGGTAACAACCTAACAATTCACCTCGCCCAGTAAAACGAGCAGCTCAACAATAGGATTGAAACTTTTGTTGCAACCGTAAATGAAAACCTGCAAATGCTGCAAAATGTCCGACTCAGTTTTTATGAACGAATTACTCATTATCTAGACATGGACAATAGTCACTTATAGACAAATGATCCATCAAGTAGTTGCTCTTAGATTTAGTTACAAAATAAGCAAAATTCTGATGCCGATTTATGGTGGGTTACACAGAGAAAGGTCCGGTGGAGTGAGGATCTCTAGGTAGCCCTTATTTACTCACTCTGTATAGTGCGTACTCGTTATGTAAATATACACTGCATTTGAGTATTTTCCCAAGGTCTCTGCTCGTTTTAAAATTCTCGCTTGGGCCCTGCTCGGGTTCCATCGAAATTTTCTTGTGCTCTGCTCGAGCTCGGATTGTTTTCACAAACTTTTCATTGGCTTTGCTCGGGCTAGGGCACTTTTCGAAAATCGTGCTTTCAGTCTAACTAAATATTTTCCCACTACTCCTCACCGCTACATTCCAGTGGTGTTCTGTTATTCATAAAAAAGCCCGAGTGAGCAAGAGCCGGTAGCCGAAACCGCCGCGCTTTGGTTTCAACTAAAGAAAGATTTTGTGTAAAATCGAAATTAAAAGTAATCTATAACTCAAATTGTTTGACTCCGGAGTCGACTCCGGTGTCGGAGTCGCGACTCCGGAGNGGTCGGATTGTTTTCACAAACTTTTCATTGGCTTTGCTCGGGCTAGGGCACTTTTCGAAAATCGTTCTTTCAGTCTAACTAAATATTTTCCCACTACTCCTCACCGCTACATTCCAGTGGTGTTCTGTTATTCATAAAAAAGCCCGAGTGAGCAAGAGCCGGTAGCCGAAACCGCCGCGCTTTGGTTTCAACTAAAGAAAGATTTTGTGTAAAATCGAAATTAAAAGTAATCTATAACTCAAATTGTTTGACTCCGGAGTCGACTCCGGTGTCGGAGTCGCGACTCCGGAGTCAACTCTCGAAATTTTGGGAGTCGGAGTCAGCGACTCCGGAGTCAACTCTCAAGATTTTTAGAGTCGGAGTCGCTGACTCCGACTCCGGTCCAAATGGGAGTCATAACTAACACTACAAATTAAAAGACATAGGGAAGGGCATTTTTTGCCCACGCTCTTTGTTGGAGCAAGCAGATGCCTTAAAATTAATATCCAAATTACATCATAGGGAAAATTTTTGTGGGAGAAAGTTTTAAACAGTTTCTTAAAGTCCATCCAATGATAGTATAACAAAGTAAAAAAAAATTAAATCTCTATGATCACTAATTAAAAAGTTACGATTTATTGAAAATTGAAAATCTTAAATGTTATTTGAGACGATGTACTAAGAGATGGACGTTTCAAAAGAGCATGTAAAAATTTCACTTTTCAAATAATCACATTTTTTTCCAGAAATTGTATAGCGTTAATTTGTTTACTTTAATTACAGTACTTTTTGATTGTCTTTCCGAAATTTTTAAAAGTTTCCCCCAAAAAAATTTTCCTACTATGTAATTTTTCCATTAATTTTAAGGTACCTGTTTTCTCCAGTAAATACCATGTGGTCAAAAGGCCCTTCTCTAAAGCCTTTAAATTACTAGACACACTCTACATATTTTACTTATGATTCTTAATTATAGGACATTGCAAAAGCATAATATTNAGCGTTTGCCAGTCGTCGCCGTCACATTTCGACGAATTTTGGGAAGAAGAAGAATTGAATTAAGGTTTAAAAGGAATAAAATGTTGCTCGACCTAGTAATTTCCAGAATTGATTTTAATGCAAAATAGAAAATGTTTGTGCTCTGTCACAATTCAATGAGGAATTTAATACAAATCTTCACATTTGAAATATGTTTTAAACGGGGCAAATGTGGTACAACTTTACACGCGTAACTTCAAGAAATGATCTAAAGTAATCTGGAAAATATTAGTCGTCTCTGAGACAATAATGACAATTAGCATAAAATTAGACTCCTATTTTGAAATAAAATTCAAGTGGGCAAAATGTTGTTCGACCTATGAAGTTACTAACGTAAAATGAGAAATCGAAGTAGTCCCCGTAAAAATTTAAACAAACATGGAAAGTGTGTTTGACATTTGTGAANATGAGAAATCGAAGTAGTCCCCGTAAAAATTTAAACAAACATGGAAAGTGTGTTTGACATTTGTGAATAGATTGAAATGGAGAAAAATGTTCTAAATACGACCTTACTCCAAACCTTGCCCCTATTAGGTTATTCGAATTTGTGTTCGTATTCAAAATTTCAGTATTTTGTCACAAATAAATGCGACTTGGCATCTTGAGATATGTTCACCTTAAAACAATGTTTAGATGAGGCAAAATGTTGTATCTATGACTTACAATGGTTTAAAGATATAAACAATCTCACTAGACCATATCACAATTCAATGGAAGTTGACATGTTAGGCAGATCTTAACACNTTAAAGATATAAACAATCTCACTAGACCATATCACAATTCAATGGAAGTTGACATGTTAGGCAGATCTTAACACTAGAGACAATAAGGTTGCAATTAGATGATAATATGTTCTACGATATCATCTTCCATTTCTAGTATTTGGAAGGTGGGAATAGCGGCATCTGAATTCAACAGTAGTTGTACTTTCTATGAAANATCTTCCATTTCTAGTATTTGGAAGGTGGGAATAGCGGCATCTGAATTCAACAGTAGTTGTACTTTCTATGAAAAAGTGGATAGAGATTACTTTAGACAATCTGGTTATGGGTAAGATATATAACATATGTTCCAATTTACACATTGCTTCGGATGTCAAGATCTACCTCTATATCAACTCTCATTGAATTACGACTTGGCATTTCTTGTGTTACCGTTGATGACTTCTGGAGGTAACGTATAAGGGCGTACAACCCTTTGCTCCAATTAGACCTTGTTTCAGATGTCAAGTTTCATTGAAATAGGCCGGGTTGATTGTACAAGGCTAATTTTGCAGATTGAAAATTAAAAATCAAGAGAGAATACTTTTCTAAATAATTGAATTATTTTATATACAGGGTAAGTTATCTTTAGTGTCCCTATAGCCGAGGAAGACATAAGAGCTAAACTCATACTTTCACTTTCTATGTTGCAGTCAGAGGGAAGTAACCTCTAATATTTAACTCTTCTCTATGAANCTAAACTCATACTTTCACTTTCTATGTTGCAGTCAGAGGGAAGTAACCTCTAATATTTAACTCTTCTCTATGAAGTCCGATTCCCCAAAAAACGTTCGCAAGGCGTGCGTCCGCTTATGACTATTGTTTCAGCCATACACTTCACATGTTGTCCAAATAGGAGTTACTTGAGATATTATGAGAGGAAAATCAATGTCGCGAAAATCATAATCCAAATTCAAATTATTGGATATTTGAATTTGGATTATAATTTTTCCGCCAAAGAATACTTCCCTAAAATTAGTCACCGAATAGGATTTCATGTAGCCCATTGAGTTTGGATAACATGTGAAGTGTATAACTGAAACAATAGTAGTAAGCGCTCACACGCCATGCTACTATTTTTTATAGGAATGAGATTCGAAATATAAGAGTGAGGGTGTAGTGTAGCTAAGTTGAAAAACTCTAAGGTTTCACTCCCTCTCCTCTGACTACAACATATNACATATAAGAGTGAGGGTGTAGTGTAGCTAAGTTGAAAAACTCTAAGGTTTCACTCCCTCTCTTCTGACTACAACATATGAAAGTGGAAGAATGAGAATAGCTCTGTCTCTTGGCTATAGGGACACTGAAGATTACCCACCCTAAAGAAGTTAGAATTGTTCTGTATGGCGGGGATTGCTGATGAGTAACGGTAAAGGTTTAGACTAGAAACTCCATAGGATCAAATATAACCCAATTTATGTTGCGNTATTGCTGATGAGTAACGGTAAAGGTTTAGACTAGAAACTCCATAGGATCAAATATAACCCAATTTATGTTGCGATGACTGGGTATTGTTAAGAGGAATAACGAGCTATTACTGCACNTAGGATCAAATATAACCCAATTTATGTTGCGATGACTGGGTATTGTTAAGAGGAATAACGAGCTATTACTGCACTTTTAGACTAAAGGAATTTTCAGCAAACACAAATTGTTAGAAATATAATTACTGATAGAAAGTATGATTCATAATTTTTTCTAACTAATCTTGAGTCATGTCTGGTTTTTATTCACATCCTTTCTTGTGGTTGTTGAGCCGGAAAAAACCAGATAATGTGTGAAAATTAATATTTGATTCTCAGACCACAATGGATGAAAGAAAAGTAGCAATTGTAAATATGAAGTTTAAACAAATTGCAGAAATGCAAGCACTATAGTATGAGACAGAATGAACATTTATATGAAGGGAGATTATTGTAAAAACTCACCAACCCCCAGTTTTCGTCAAACTCATATCAGTTTTCTTCAAACTCATTTCAGTTTTGGTGAGAGTCTGGGTTTTGGTGCGTGTCTAGGTTTTGAAGAGANACTCATTTCAGTTTTGGTGAGAGTCTGGGTTTTGGTGCGTGTCTAGGTTTTGAAGAGAGTCTGGGTTTCGGTGACAGTCTGGGTTGCGGTGAGTCTCAATTTTGGTGAGAGTCTGGGTTTTGGTGAGAGTCTCGGTTTGACAAAAACTGAAATGAGTTTGACGAAAACTGAAAAAAGTTTGACAAAAACTGAAAAAATGTTTGACGAAACCTGAAAGAAGTTTGACGAAAACTGGTATGAGTTTGACGAAAACTGGTNCTAAACTCATACTTTCACTTTCTATGTTGCAGTCAGAGGGAAGTAACCTCTAATATTTAACTCTTCTCTATGAAATCCGATTCCCCAAAAAACGTTCGCAAGGCGTGCGTCCGCTTATGACTATTGTTTCAGCCATACACTTCACATGTGGTCCAAATAGGAGATACTTGAGATATTATGAGAGGAAAATCAATGTCGCGAAAATCATAATCCAAATTCAAATTATTGGATATTTGAATTTGGATTATAATTTTTCCGCCAAAGAATACTTCCCTAAAATTAGTCACCGAATAGGATTTCATGTAGCCCATTGAGTTTGGATAACATGTGAAGTGTATAACTGAAACAATAGTAGTAAGCGCTCACACGCCATGCTACTATTTTTTATAGGAATGAGATTCGAAATATAAGAGTGAGGGTGTAGTGTAGCTAAGTTGAAAAACTCTAAGGTTTCACTCCCTCTCCTCTGACTACAACATATGAAAGTGGAAGAATGAGAATAGCTCTGTCTCTTTCTTGGCTATAGGGACACTGAAAATTACCCACCCTAAAGAAGTTAGAATTGTTCTGTATGGCGGGGATTGTTGCTATTGCTGATGAGTAACGGTAAAGGTTTAGACTAGAAACTCCATAGGATCAAATATAACCCAATTTATGTTGCGATGACTGGGTATTGTTAAGAGGAATAACGAGCTATTACTGCACGTTTAGACTAAAGGAATTTTCAGCAAACACAAATTGTTAGAAATATAATTACTGATAGAAAGCATGATTCATAATTTTTTTTAACTAATCTTGAGTCATTTGTGGTTTTTATTCACATCCTTTCTTATGGTTGTTGAGCCGGAAAAAACCAGATAATGTGTGAAAATTAATATTTGATTCTCAGACCACAATAGATGAAAGAAAAGTAGCAATTGTAAATATGAAGTGTAAAGAAATTGCAGAAATGCAAGCACTATAGTATGAGACAGAATGAACATTTATATGGAGGGAGATTATTGTAAAAACTCACCAACCCCCAGTTTTCGTCAAACTCATCAGTTTTCTTCAAACTCATTTCAGTTTTGGTGAGAGTCTGGGTTTTGGTGCGTGTCTAGGTTTTGAAGAGAGTCTGGGTTTCGGTGAGAGTCTGGGTTTCGGTGAGTCTCAATTTTGGTGAGAGTCTGGGTTTTGGTGAGAGTCTCGGTTTGACAAAAACTGAAATGAGTTTGACGAAAACTGAAAAATGTTTGACGNATTTTGGTGAGAGTCTGGGTTTTGGTGAGAGTCTCGGTTTGACAAAAACTGAAATGAGTTTGACGAAAACTGAAAAAAGTTTGACAAAAACTGAAAAAATGTTTGACGAAACCTGAAAGAAGTTTGACGAAAACTGGTATGAGTTTGACGAAAACTGGTATGAGGTTTACGAAAACTGAAATGAGTTTGAAGAAAACTGATATGAGTTTGACGCAAACTGGAGTTTTCGTCAAACCGAGACTCTCACCAAAACCCAGCCTCTCACCAAAACCGAGACACGCACCAAAACCCAGACTCTCACCAAAACTGAAATGAGTTTGAAGAAAACTGGAGTTTCGTGCGCGCAAGGGTTTGGTGAGTTTTGACGTTAATCTCCCTCCATACATTTATTATTTATTTATTTTCCATGTATCGTGTTTTTCAGTTGCCGTATTTTTCAAGCACCGTATTTTCTAGGTGCCGTATTTTCCATTCGCCGTATTTTCCAGGCACCGTATTTTCCATGCGCCGTATTTTCCAGGCACCGTATTTTTCAGCCGCCTTTTTTTCCAGGCGCCGTATTTTCTTCGCGCCGTATTTTCGGTGCCGTAATTTCGGCACCGTATCTTCGGCACCGTACTTTCCGCACCGTATTTTTCGCGCCGTATTTTCGTNGCGCCGTATTTTCGGTGCCGTAATTTCGGCACCGTATCTTCGGCACCGTATTTTCCGCACCGTATTTTCCGCGCCGTATTTTCGTGCACCGTAATTTCCTGCGCCGTATTTTCATATAAAGAATGATAATACACCGAACTTTAAATATTGCTTCTTGAATTAATGCATCTTTTAGCTCACATATATAAATTAATTTTTAGTCGTAAACCCCTATACTTCGTTGAGCTTTCATTCAATTTTCTATTACTAGGATATAGAGAACAAAATTTTTAGCAAATTTAGGAAGGAGTCAGAAATTATCTAATGTTCTGTTAAATAATAGAAGCCCATTGATATATGTCAAAGTTTCATCAGCTTTTTTAAGTAATAAAATCTGAATTGGAGCTAACATAGCCCACATTGAAAATCCAAGGATTAACAAAAATATATCCAGAATATTCACTGGAAAAATAAATGGAAAAATAATGTAGTATATTATGAGCAGTAGTTGGAGGAGAATAATTCCTAGAACCAGGCATTTCCAAATATCTCGTCTTGTTTCACAAATTTGAATGGATTTCATAGAAGCTTCAAAGTATCCTGTTTTGGTATCAAATGTAAATGGACTCAGAAAAAAATTATTGAAAAATTTGTATGCCTAAGCTTGTGCATAAATAGTATTCTTAGAAATCATTTTACAAGATAATTTATAGTTATTTGAGTTTAAAATATAGGAAAGTATTGAAATAACAAGTTGTGCAATAGCATTTTAATAAACCCTTTCTTATTTGTGGAAAATATATTAAGCAGTCTTTTCAGTATTGGCGTCAGTAATATTTTTAGAATAAGCATTATTGCTCTACAGCTGCTGGTTTAATAGAGCGGGCGGCCGACTATAAAGCGCTGGGAATGGAAGTTTTTGCTTCCAATCCTAAAATACTTGAAATCCTATGTCATTTTTATAAATGTAGTTATATATCTGATAAACCAAACGGTTAGGTAAATCCTGTTCTATGAAAATACGGTGCAAAAAATTACGGTGCACGAAAATACGGCGCNGCCTAAGCTTGTGCATAAATAGTATTCTTAGAAATCATTTTACAAGATAATTTATAGTTATTTGAGTTTAAAATATAGGAAAGTATTGAAATAACAAGTTGTGCAATAGCATTTTAATAAACCCTTTCTTATTTGTGGAAAATATATTAAGCAGTCTTTTCAGTATTGGCGTCAGTAATATTTTTAGAATAAGCATTATTGCTCTACAGCTGCTGGTTTAATAGAGCGGGCGGCCGACTATAAAGCGCTGGGAATGGAAGTTTTTGCTTCCAATCCTAAAATACTTGAAATCCTATGTCATTTTTATAAATGTAGTTATATATCTGATAAACCAAACGGTTAGGTAAATCCTGTTCTATGAAAATACGGTGCAAAAAATTACGGTGCACGAAAATACGGCGCGGAAAATACGGTGCGGAAAATATCGATACCGAAGATACGGTACCGAAAATACGATACCGAAATTACGGCGTCTGGAAAATACGGCGCCTGGAAAATACGGCGCCTGGAAAATATGGCGCATGGAAACTACGGCGGCTTGAAAATATGGCACCTGGAAAATAAGGCATCTGGAAAATACGGCAACTAAAAAATACGGTACATGGAAAATACGGCACCCAATTTATGACTTTCAAAACTAGATGCGTGATAAGCGTTTCTATGACAATAAGATTTATTGTAATACGGCAAAACCTCTCATTCGGAAACTATCTCTCACTGGCTGCATAAAATTCACTCCACCCCTTCTTCCATTCAGGTACCGTAAAGTTTCACATATTTCACATAATTCACAAATTGTTTATACACACTTGCCATCCACATTATTTGAATGTAACCGTCACGTGAGGTGAGACGGGGTGGAGAGATTTAGTTTCCGAATGAGAGGTTTTGCTGTATTCCTTATTTGATTCAATCTAAGAACATACACATCTACGAGTAATAAAACAACTGCACCGACGTATGCCTTAAAAAACTTACATGATAAAATTTCTGCACTTATCAGGACACTTAATATTACAAATGCGACGCTGTGTTCAGGCTCTCTTTACACTTACACCATCTCCAATTGAGTAGTGCAGTCAAAACCTGGAATGGGAAGAGAATGATTATTTATTATTATTTAATACAGGGTGAACCAACTTAATCCGGGCCGTAGAAAGTCGCTTTCACCAAAAAAAATTTGAGACAGCAANTACAGGGTGAACCAACTTAATCCGGGCCGTAGAAAGTCGCTTTCACCAAAAAAAATTTGAGACAGCAAATAAATTGCGCGAAATACAAAAGTTGGAGGGAATGAAGTTAGCGTGTGTTTGAGAAAACATTCCTCTGCAAAACTAAATTATTTAACAAGAGCAGCAGAGAGTTGAGAGAATGAGTGATATGAGTGAATGATATGGTCCCTTTGCATCTACTCCACCTCACTTAACAGAGAACCTGTCGACCCCTCTCTCTACCTCTCTCCGTTCATCATTTGCACTGCTTTGCCATAACTTGTCTAATCAAAACTGACTAATTTTTTTTTTAAACAAACGCCATTCTGTAATGCTGAAAGATGGGTAGTTGAGAGAAATGAGCAACTAGAGGAATGGGGTACGATCCCTTGGCATCTATTCCACCTGACTCAACAGAGAACCTGCCGACCCCTCCTCTCTCTGTCTCTCTGCTTTGCTCCATTGCTTTGCATCGGAACAGATATTTTATAGTGATTACAATAAAATTAACTTCACTTCCATCATTTACTATTCTCTATCGCCTGCCCCAAGCCGTTTTTGGTGAAAGGCGAAGAAAGAAGGCCCGGATTAAGTTGGTTCACCCTGTATGTACCGCATCAATAGATGAGCTCACTACTCTGACTTTCCTTTAGTCACATGACCAGTGGTCGATTCTGTTTCCCTGAAACCTCTATAGAAAATCGACTACACTCGGCTGTGAGGATAGAAAATAAATATACTACGACTAAAGAATATCAACTTTGTGTTANCCTGAAACCTCTATAGAAAATCGACTACACTCGGCTGTGAGGATAGAAAATAAATATACTACGACTAAAGAATATCAACTTTGTGTTAGTGCCTTCACTTAATATTTTTTTGACGCTTATCTACAATTCATCTACTTGTATATATTGCTTATTATGAGGTTGTCATATTCTATTTTACACTATATTTAGATATTTGGCATTATCTATTTATTAAGGTAATTAATACAGCCTAAAAATTTTTTAACAAGTTTCCGCTTTGTTCAAATTTCCAGTGTCACAATTTAGGCCCCGTATTTGCCATGCGTCTTATTTTCCATGCGCCGTATTTTCCAGGTGCCGTATTTTTCATGCGCCGTAATTTCCAGGCGCTGTATTTTCCAGGCGCCGTAATTTCGGTGCCGTAACTTCTGCGCTGTATTTTCCTCCTTGTATTTTCGTGCGCCGTATCTTCGGAGAACGAATTCAATTACTCAACTCACCCAACCAGATTTGAGGAAATTTGAATATTCTAACCAAATATTCTGGGCAAATATCAGTTTTTGAATTTTTATTTGGCACCAACACCAGGACAGCCGGGACTACAACACGATATGAATTTATTAGACAAATGAAAGAATTTGGAAAATATTTATAAGCTATATGTCATAATAAAATTTTACATAATATAAAATAGAATTTTGATAAATTTCTCTAAGGCGTGGCATAACTAATACTGTTAGTTTATCATGACACAGATACAGAAAAAGCTTGTTCATTATCCTTAAATTTGCAATTAGCCATGTCGTTATTCCGTCTTAGTTTAGCTTTAGGGTCTCCTGTAAAAGGAGGTGAATCATAATCCACCCACTTGTCCAAATATGCCTGCCCCAAAAGTATCTTCCATAGCTGAAGCAATGACGTACTCAGTAAACTTTCGTTAACTTTTGGTCCAGAATTTGTCCTAATAATATTAACTATTCCACTAAAAATTATTCCTAAGAGAAAAGTCGATATTACGCCGATAACAGGTTGCCATAGAAACGATATGGACCAAATTTTGAGAAAGAATGAATCGTTTGCATGACTCTCCTTCCAATCTCCTATGTATCTTGGCATAAACAAATTTTTTCCAGAGTCATTAATTGTGTGATTTGTCAATAGACATCCGTCCGTACTCAAAGTCAACTTCTGATCCGGAAGTAAACCAGCTCTTCCGGAAAATATGTTTCCTAGTCCTACAAATGTTGAGAGAAGTACAGATACTATCACTGCTAACAACGTGCCCTGAAANGAAAATATGTTTCCTAGTCCTACAAATGTTGAGAGAAGTACAGATACTATCACTGCTAACAACGTGCCCTGAAAATAAATGTATTAATTCAATCTGAAACCATTGTTATTATAATTATGCAATAATTATAAGCTTTACAAGAGTATAACTGCTACTCAAAATTTTTTGCCTTATGGACTTGTGAAACTATAACTCTACGTTACTTTCTTACCGATCAGTCCAGAATTTGTAAGAATTTTTTGAATTTTCCCACTTTGATTTACCTTCTAATATTTTCTTTCTTTGGATTGAAAAGTTAATCTAACTGAGTTGAATANGAAAATATGTTTCCTAGTCCTACAAATGTTGAGAGAAGTACAGATACTATCACTGCTAACAACGTGCCCTGAAAGTAAATGTATTAATTCAAACTGAAACCATTGTTATTATAATTATGCAATAATTATAAGCTTTACAAGAGTATAACTGCTACTCAAAATTTTTTGCCTTATGGACTTGTGAAACTATAGCTCTACGTTACTTTCTTACCGATCAGTCCAGAATTTGTAAGAATTTTTTGAATTTTTTATTTTCCCACTTTGATTTACCTTCTAATATTTTCTTTCTTTGGATTGAAAAGTTAATCTAACTGAGTTGAATACGTCGAGTCTTACTTTTTAGTCCCGATCAGAACTTCTAATTGAAAACTCATGGTCATAAATTTTTATTTGTTATACAGATATTAAATGTAAGTAAACTAATTGGAAGTCTGATTCGTTCTGTAGGATTAAAATTGAATTTAACACATTTTGTCAGAAATCCGAGCAGGCGGGAGCGAGCATTTGAAAACAAACTCCACCTGCGCAAGTTAAAGAGAGAGGCCGTCACATGAAATCGTCTAAAGTGTTAAAGAACAGACGATAAGAGTTTCAATGAATCATCGTGCGCATTCTGTTTCTGCATTTGTTTAAAACAATGTTTTTTTTTTAAAAGCAGCCTTGTTTAAAACAGTTTAAAACACTGTTTTAAACAAGCGTGTTTTTTTTGTGCCAACCCTTCTAAAAACACCGAAAAATATAGTCTAAATTCGGCAACATTACCACTCGTAACTTTGAAAACAAAATTTATAACCATTATTTGTTATAATTTAACACATTTTACAGTTGCAAAAAAATTTACTTATTTTTTTTGAGATGTAGGTTTTCGCTATAAGATATCTTTGCGTTGGGGACCACAACTGAATGTTGTTGTTTATAAATTGTTAAAAAGTGTTAGTGAATTCAAATGTAACTTTCTTACCAATTCATTTGTGAATGGGAAGAATATTCCAAGAGCAAAGGCACCAAGTATTGGACCTAGTAGTACTCCATGAAACAACGTCGCAAACTTTGTGCATCAAATACATATGGGTTAATTTTATAATGCGAGTGTATCAAATAGTTTAGATAATCACTCACAGGTGCGACTTGTATAGTTTTGTTAACTTCTGCGACGACAAATACAAGTGCAAATGCGATAATTCCACTAACTATAGAAATAATTTTGGAAATAACTGCTAACTTTTCTTCAGAGAAATCAGGTCTGTAATGCTTAACAAAGTCTCCGGATATTATAGCAGTGAAGGAGTTTAATGCACTAGATATTGTACTGTAAAAATATAAAAAATAATTTAATGTATAGCAAAATTGTAAAACAATTTTTTTCTGTACCTTAAGCTTCCGCTTGTCAAACCTGCAATTAGCAGACCTGGAAAGCCAGGATATTTCCCAAGGACTTGCGTAACAAATAGTGGAAGCATTTGGTCTGGAGATTTGATTATCTACACAATAAATTATCATTTAGTATTAACAATTTATAGATATGTGAGCGAAATTGATTAAAAATATACACTAGCTCCAACTGGGTCGCAGTTGAAATATTTTGCGAACAACATAAGGCCGATCCATGCGCACAGTACAATAATTAGCATCAATCCACACATGTTGAATAGTAAGGTCCTAGATAATCAAAAAATTTGTTAAGTATCACTTATACTTAATATTGCCTATTTTGCTTGCTTAGGGAACAAAATTCATAAGACAAGTATATGCTATTACTTGTTTAGTCTTTCGAATGCTTTACGAAACAAAAAAGTATTGGATGGATTAATGAACTAATCCTTTGTACTATTAATATTCAACGTCAATGATAGTCTCTTGAAAGCTGAATGAATATAAATTTACAAGTATTACTATGTTTTATTATTGTTAAAGTTTACCCTGATCAACTACGGTATGTCCCACTCAGGTTACACTGCTTTAAAACAATTATAATATTCCTCGGTTAAAAAAAAAGTTTAAACCAAATTTACAGATAGAGGCTATACATCCTTGAGAATTAAAAATGACTTCAAAAAGATTTGTGGACAATTTAGCTGCTATTTCGGTTCAACTTGATGATGGACTNGAATATAAATTTACAAGTATTACTATGTTTTATTATTGTTAAAGTTTACCCTGATCAACTACGGTATGTCCCACTAATTTTGAGTTAACTCAAAATTAGTAAACGGAATGATCACAAAACGGTAACAATTCATTTTAAAAATGGGAATAACAATTAAACTAAAACTGAATATAATAAGTTTTCAGCGAAATAAATTTTACATTTTGAATTGCCGAGTGTTGCGAGTTTATTAGTATGTACCTAACTTGCTGACAACGTTTGGAACTCAGACGACTTCAGGTTGCTGATAGACTTAACAATCGACAGCCTAATTTGAATAAACATCAAGACTGAATGAAAAATGCCCAATCAAGGTTTAGACTTCGAAATTTGCATAGCTGGTTAAGCAATAAGATTGAAAATATTGAATAGGTAAAGGAGTTCGTAAAATTTTATGTATGGAGTTTCTATCAGAGTTTTCATGAGGCTCATTATCATTTTATGGTATGCAAACATTGAGGTATGTCACAAAATTTGTGTGGCGGTGCACTTAAATAAAACATGGTCCTGAGATGAATGGTATGCAAAGTATTTACATATATTTTGCATGCACACAATCTTACCCATATATTAATAAAATCAGAACAAAGGAATTGAAAGAAAGCTACGAATTAATTTTATGTTCAAGAACTAAAATTTCCATGAATTGTAGTTTTTACGTTACATGAAATATTTTAAAGATATAATTCGGTACCCTAGTGGTTTCAGCGGTAGTAAAGCTTAGTAATCAGCCACAAATGGTTTCTGTAACACCTTTTGTGGCGCGTAACACTAAAACATTTTGCTTTACTTTCCGGTTTTGAAATATTTCAAGACATTTGTTGAGAAAATCTTTTTCCCAAGAAAGGTCCAATTACAAATTACTCATCACCTTTCTCACTCAAACAGCCATTTCAATATTTAATTATTTCACAAGGGAATGAAGAGGAATCCTTTCGGGTGGGAAGGCCGATCATCTAAAAGAAACTCAAATCTAGAAACAGACCTTATAATTATTTAAGGTATAAGCTTTTTTTGATAAAAATGTTTTTCACAGTGGTTGTGGAAGGTGACAAGTTGCTTCCCGTTGCCGATTATCTATTTCTAATGAATAAAGTGATTCCAATGGGTGAACTGCTGTCTTGCATATTTCCCACTGTTTCATAAAATAAATCAAGCAATTAATATTCCAAACGCGTGATTTGGAATAATTTTCTCGCATAGTCATAATTAATCCACTTATATTTTCAAAAAATTGTTTTCAGTGGAAAACTTTTAATGACTTTACATGTTTCACCTGGTGAAGCTGTTCAAAAAAGACTTTAGTGACTGTTGTTTGTATAAATATGTATAGTAGGGTAGATATGATATTGGCTACACTACGCAAGGAGAGACAGATTTACCATAGCACTGAAAATAAGGAAGCACCCATCCTAACACATGAAAATTATAGCTTAATCATATACTTCAATCATACGGCGTTTAATTTGTAAGGAAGTTGAAGTTTCAAACTTACATTCTGGATTGCCTTAGCGTAGGTACTGAATTGTAACGTTGAATTTGCGCTTGTGTCGTAAATAGTGGCAACCACATAAATATACACCCAATGGTTGCTCCCCAAAATGTATGCCTTGATCTCAAATCAATATCCATTCTAAAGCAAATTATATTGTTTTTTTATTGTACAGCATGAGAGATAAAATTTCAATTACATGAAAACTTCTGTACGTTGTGTTTTGGCAGCTTGTGCCCAAATATTTGACACTCCACCAAGCTCCTGGACTCCTACTATTATTATAGCAACAACTGATACCACCATAACTAACGCTTGCAGTGCATCTGGAATATGAGCAAAGCATCGTAATTGTTTTCAATTGAAATTATAAAAATTTAATGGATACCTGTCCATATTACTGCTTTCAGCCCACCCTAAAATAATTTAGCAGGTTTTTAAATTTTTAAATAAAATTTAGCTGAAATTATTGTAACAAAGACAGAAAATAAATGACTACCAGGGATGAGTAGGTAATACAAACGAAGAAAATGACAGCACACGAGTCAATAGTATTTATCCCTGCAACTAAAATAAAATTGATTAATTATACTAGGTACACAACTTAGTAAAGAATTACAGTCAAATACAATATCAACAACCTTGATCTAACGCTAAAGAAGGTCCGTAAGTCGTCGTTGGCATGTAAAACANATTATTGTAACAAAGACAGAAAATAAATGACTACCAGGGATGAGTAGGTAATACAAACGAAGAAAATGACAGCAAACGAGTCAATAGTATTTATCCCTGCAACTAAAATAAAATTGATTAATTATACTAGGTACACAACTTAGTAAAGAATTAGAGTCAAATACAATATCAACAACCTTGATCTAACGCTAAAGAAGGTCCGTAAGTCGTCGTTGGCATGTAAAACANCAGTCAAATACAATATCAACAACCTTGATCTAACGCTAAAGAAGGTCCGTAAGTCGTCGTTGGCATGTAAAACAACTAAAATTATACCGAATTAGTCAAAATCCATAAAATATTGAAAGTCAAACGTGTTATTACATACCAGGTGAATTAATGCGAAGGTTGAGAGCATCACTCGAATTCTTCGGCTAAACCGCCACTCAAAATACTGTTAAGGATCGTATACACAGTAACTATAATTTATAAGTTTATTATAATTGTTTTGAGAATTTTGTACACTTTGCTAACCTCATATGCTGAACCTAACTGTAACCGAAAGAAAACAGGAACGAAAATGTACATAAGCGCAAGAGTCATAGGTATGAATGCAAAGGCCATAAGTGTATACTGCGCCCCATAGAAATATATTTCTACCTGTTACATAGATGAAAATTAAGTATGAGGTTGTTATTGAAGAGTCTCGTGCAAGGAAAGCACATGAGTTTGGTTTAACCAAATCAATCGTATATATGGTGTAACAATCAGCTTTTGTTATCAACCTTTTATCGAAGAGCGCAAATAATGAGTTAAAAATATANGTATATATGGTGTAACAATCAGCTTTTGTTATCAACCTTTTATCGAAGAGCGCAAATAATGAGTTAAAAATATAGCAGTATTTTGTTGCAGAACTGTTATTGGGGTCACAATATTTGATGCAAAAAATCTTAAGGAATTTCGATAACTTGTTTGTTAGATCAATTACACTAATTTACTCCTATATTTATTTATTTGATCTTATTCTCATAATCAAAAATACTTTTTTGCATAGTCTTTCTTTAGGCAAGTGATAAAGGAACAGCTAATGAGTACTGCGCATATACAATGTGCACATCACTGATTTCTTTTCTTGGAACCAATACTTTTGAGATACATGGATGTTTGATGAAGTGTTTCATAAAATTTACAGACTTTACATATAATGAGTATCTTCTTGTTCATGGGGTCACCTGCATTGTTCATTTTATTAAAGTAAACCTGTCAGTTTCTACACATGATTTAAAAAAAACAAATGGTGATTTCAGTGTGAAAGATTCCAAGTTGAAATTTTGAACTTGGTTGCCAATGCCTGGGAATCATTANTTAAAAAAAACAAATGGTGATTTCAGTGTGAAAGATTCCAAGTTGAAATTTTGAACTTGGTTGCCAATGCCTGGGAATCATTAAGTTGAAATTATCTGCCAATATTATATTGCATTCCTTCCATGTAAAATTTTCGAACCATAATCGACTCAAANGTATCTTCTTGTTCATGGGGTCACCTGCATTGTTCATTTTATTAAAGTAAACCTGTCAGTTTCTACACATGATTAAAAAAAAACAAATGGTGATTTCAGTGTGAAAGATTCCAAGTTGAAATTTTGAACTTGGTTGCCAATGCCTGGGAATCACTAAGTTGAAATTATCTGCCAATATTATATTGCATTCCTTCCATGTAAAATTTTCGAACCATAATCGACTCAAATTGCCTAACTTTGATGAAAAATGGAGAAAGCATTGACAACTTTTCATCCATACGTATTTGTATTCAATCTGATTCAGTTGAAAGTTTGGGAGTATGCAAGTGCCGCAGTTGTTACTGCGAATATCCCGACGTCCTCAAATTTTCACACGTGCAGATGACGTTAGTAAAACGTTTTGTCATTGCATTCAAATTAGACACTTACAGTGACTTCATAGCTGGTTAACAAATATATTGTAGTAACAAGTATAACTGTTACTAAGAAATACTACCAGCGATCTTTGAAGCTAATATTAACTTTATAATAAAATTTACAACTTAGATGCGACTAATTTGATAGAATCAAAGTCAAAAACTGCTTTTTTGCACGTCAGTCTTCAATTCGTTATAAATTATGTTGCAACTATATTACTTACAGGATTACCCAATAGCGTGATAGCAGATATAAAGCTGTAAGATAGATTGCATTAGGTACACAATATCACTCCATAGCATTTCGTCACACAAAAATTCGCCCCAGGATATTCGACAAGGATATTTCGACACAGAATGTTCGTGACCCCGTATAGTAGTTACTTGTCATACAGAAACTTTGCGAGAAAATTTTGATTTGACATTTGTCCACATGAAAAATATCCTTAAATTTGTCACATAAAGGATGCTATGCAAAAAAGTATACCTCGTTTTTTTCTCTCGGATATTCTGTTCAACTATTTGAACTAGTGTATCTCCTAATGTTACATGGACCCATAAAACGAATTTTTGAAAAAAAAGTTCTTAGTAGATTAATCCCAATTTTTTCAAAAATCTCTACCCCAGTGGGCATGGGGCGACTATGTGCAGATAATGTCCATTTTGGTCATGTTCTCATCAATTTAATTTTTTCAAATTTTGCACGTGAAAACTCAATTAATAGTGTATGTTTTTCCAATAAAGAATTTTAGCAGAGCTCGTCACCATTTCAGTTGCGTAAGAACAAAACCTGGGGTAAAATATTTTCCATATGTAAGGTTGGGCAGTTGTAACTACGAATAGACGAAACGCAAGTCCAAGTAGTCTAATTAACTTCAACTAGCTGCTCAATTACACCATTGTTGAAGCAGGTTAATGCAGCGCTAAAAACAACTTCCCTATTGAAGCTGTGCAGTCGCCGAGAGTGATTCTAAAATAATGCAATAGACAGTTAATTCCAACTTTACGAAAACTAATTTATAAATTGACGATTTTGAAGTTTTGAGTTCGATTTGATTAAATTTTTCCATTGGATCATATGGACATCAGAAAATGGTGATTTTTGTGTTTACATCATTAGTAGATGGTCCCAAATTGAGTCATTCAACCAAACCAGCTCAGAAAGTAAAATTATGGGAACTAAAAATTTTAAAAATTTTTGAGTAGGTTTTGCCTAGGAAGTATTTAAGATTTATACGATACTTGAAATTCTAGAATTAAATTTAGAAATAATTTATAGATTATACGAATAACTTAAATTTACGTTTAATATCGATACAATATCACTCAATACAAGACTCAAATTTCCCTGATAAACAATTATTAGAATTGACGTGTTATAAAGCAAACTTTAAGTGTTCCGATAAGATTCGGCATTATGAAAATTTTTGTTTTGAAAATTCTAAGACGCAGTTTGAGTTGCAAACATTGTGACGTCTTTATTACATCATTCTACGTGAAAACTTACCAAGATATTCATTTAGTTATTTAGTTTTAAAGGATCCTATGAAGGAATATTTCTTCATTACACTACCTTAGGGAACCTGAAATAGAAAAGGCGTTTCGAATGTTTCATCTTTATAAACCCGCCTGGAAGCTGGCGAACGTTACCTGAATGAAACCTTTGACAAGAAGGTCCTACGACCGCAAAGATGGCGTCCACAGAATCACTCCATTGAAAACTAAAAACCATTGCTCTAATATTTCACCAATCATAAAGTCAGTATACATTTGAGAATTAAATATTATAATAATTTTAATGAAAAGTAGCCAACTATGTCTATTGCGTTATTTTAGAATCACTGCGCAGCTTCAATACGGAAATTGTATGTAGCGCTGCATTAACTTGCTTCAATAACTGTAATTGAGCAGCTAGTTGAAGCGAATTAGACCATTGTGGCTTGTCTTCCGTCGATCCTTAGTCACAACTACTCAAATTTGCATATGGGAAATTTTATATCCCAGGTCTTGCATATGCGCAACTGGAATGGTAACGAGCCCCGCTAAAATTATTTATTGGAAAAACATAAACTATTAGTCAAATTGCCACGTGCAAAATTTAAAAAAATTAAGACGATGGGAACATAACCAAAATGGACCTTATCTGCACATAGTCGTTCCATGCTCCATGGGGTAGTTTTTTGGAAAATTGGCATTAATGTACTAAAAACTTTTTTTTCCAAAAATTCCTTTATGGATCCATGTTACATTAGGAGATGCACTAGTTCAAATAGTTGAACCGAGAATCCCAGCGGCAAAAAAAAATGATACATGCTTTTTGCATACCATCCTTTATTATAACAAATTCGTCACTGATATTTTGTCACACCGAATGTTTATCACATGGAAGTTGTGACTTGAACTTTTCTAAACTAAGAGCAAACTGCCTAGAGTACAATAAAAGAGTAAATACTTGGATTAGGAAAGTGATGATACATCGATCAATCAGAAACTTCACTTAGATTACTTGCCTGACATTCATTGTTGGCTGAAAAGTTCAATTTTCCAACTTGTTCCAAATGTATGCAAAAAATAATTTTTTTTGGTCTACTGTAATTATATTTTTTAGTAAATCGTTTCTATTTCGACTTCGCCAGAAAGGATCTGTTTTTGGATTGCGAACTTATTACTACCAACCTCGTTGAATTGCAATAGGGTAAGGGGATTTAAGTTACAGAAATATAACAGAAATTCACAAAAGTAATTTTTCTTTATAATATGCTTATATTTAAAAATATAAGCTGCAATGATTGTTAGAATTCATTAAACATTTAACTTTACAAATTCTCTGTAATATAAAAATATATAATTCGTCATATATATGAATATATAATTTTTTTCTCTTCTAATCTTGAAATAATTTGTTTGCAAAAAATGGTAAAGTACTAGTAATTTGTTTCGAATACTTTGAAAATTTGCTAACTTTTTCTGGAAGTATTTCAATTGTATGTATGTATATTAGTTTTATCAAAATTAACAATTTATTTTTCCAAAATGCAAATATATTCCTTCAGAACTTTTATATATTGAATTTAATTCTATACTTGGTTTTTAAAATTTATCTCTTTCATATCAAATCCAGAGTTGAAGAGGGAAAGTAATTGAAGTATTGCCAGAAATACGGAATAGGGTGAGTGGAAACAGAAATGTGTAGCATATGTGTGAAATTAACAGATGTTCACAGGAAACAAACTTTATGCCAGTTGATTTTCTAAAACGAAAAGTAAGCTCAACTATTCCACCTAATGTATTACCTTTAATCGAAAACTTGCCTAATTATACTTAGCGTCAGTAAATATGTTTTAACTCCTGATTTTAGTGGTAGTGACAAAATACTTTTATTGAGAGTTCAGAAAGCTGATGTTATCTATCCCGACCAGAGCGTTTATAAACCTGTTTGGTGCGACCCATTCCCTTATGCTTAAATTTTTACACTTTAACTTTTTTCTAAACTGTCGTAGTAACCGTTTTTAGTAACTTGAGCAATTCAAAATGTGTGAATAAGTGTGACATACAGTCAATTTTTGATTTTAGGCAAAATCATCTCTCAAAAATTTGACCTAGTTATTTGAACACGCTGGACATCGAAGTTAAAAAAGAATTTTTTTTCTTCCCTATATCCAACTATTAACATTAAAAAAATTATATTTCCTATAAATTAAAAAAAATTGTTTCCCAAAATTTGACATGACTGCTCGCATTGCTTATCAGATCCGTATTCTGTGTGAAATTTATGATTTATTGAGGTAGAAAATACTCGAATCCATATGTTGTCCTGTTCCTTTAATTGTCCCTTAGTTTATGATTTATAATTAGCAATTGCACCGAAATTGCGCCCAGCAATTCTTCGGCAATTATTGCTGAAAGCAATTGATATCCGCGATGAATTATTGCTTTGATCTGCTGTAATTCCATTGCCTAGCAATAACATAAATATTCACAACATTTTAAACTTGTTTAATAGGAGAACTTTTTGAAAAAAAAAAAATTAAAAACTGAATTTTATATATTTTTCTACCAGAATCTTCAGCAATAATTGCTAAACTCAGCAATAAAAACCTATTTGTTGGTTCTTTATTGCATACAATAATTATGACGACAACAGTCAGCAATAAATTGTTTGTCATCAGCAATTATGATTGCNAAATTAAAAAGTGAATTTTATATATTTTTCTACCAGAATCTTCAGCAATAATTGCTAAACTCAGCAATAAAAACCTATTTGTTGGTTCTTTATTGCATACAATAATTATGACGACAACAGTCAGCAATAAATTGTTTGTCATCAGCAATTATGATTGCCGGTGGTATTCCATCAATGAGCAATTATTGCTTACAATTGTTGAACTATTGCTGACGCCAATCATTTAGTGGAATCGCCACTTTAGTCTAGCAAAGACGAACATTTGATGCGTTCAACTGAAGAGTTTGATGAACTGTCCGTGTGATGAATTTTCCTTGTGACAAATATTAAGTGACAAATTTTTGTATCGAACTATAAATAATGAATTTTCGTGTGACGGAACGGCATGGAGCCACACAATTAAAAAAAAGGAGCTTCCATTTACCTGCAAACAAGTGACATTGTGACTGGAAATATACCCATAGATCGTCCAGCCATAAGAAATTCTTCATTTGTTTTNAAAAATTTTTGTATCGAACTATAAATAATGAATTTTCGTGTGACGGAACGGCATGGAGCCACACAATTAAAAAAAGGAGCTTCCATTTACCTGCAAACAAGTGACATTGTGACTGGAAATATACCCATAGATCGTCCAGCCATAAGAAATTCTTCATTTGTTTTGTTTTTCTTGCCAAAGAATCCATAGAAGATTCCAATACAAAGAGATGCAAACAAAACTAAACCGAAAACGATGTATTCTACAAATGGAAAGTTGAGTTTAGGCTTCAGGAAGGTTTGCGGTGTTGCTGTGGATTCCATTGTGAACCATTTGAACTGTTCAATTTCTATTGTATCTTGTTTAATTCACAATCAAATTATTCAAACTTGAGACGCATTAATTTTGAATAATGACTCTGCATTGTATTATACGATTCAGACAGGTTTTGTTTGTATATTGCTTGGTATTTTTATATTTAGGTGATATGTCGAGAATAAATTTTCAAATGAATAATAGTTAATTAGTAATACNTGCATATCAGATCCGTATTCTATGTGAAATTTATGATTTATTGAGCTAGAAAATACTCGAATCCATATGTTGTCCTGTTCCTTTAATTGTCCCTTAGTTTATGATTTATAATTAGCAATTNACTCAAGGCTGTTTACGAGAGATAGACTTATTAGTCTCGTGGTCGGTCATAATGATTATAAGAAAATTAGGTGAGGTCAAAGTCCACAGTATATAGACAATATGCCAGATAAAATTAAGTGAAAATAAGAAATGTCCAAAGTACAGAATTTAACACACCATGTAATAATATAAATTAGGTGAGGTCAAAGTCCACAGTTTCCATCCACAAGTGTATAGTGAGACAATTTTGCAAGTTGGTGAGGGACAAATCGATGATCCGTTTGATATAGTTTCTTTAGGAAGTGCAATTGATGGAACATACAAAGAGTATAAAATGCAAATGGATAATGTGCAACCAATTTTACTAAACGGACCCTTTCGTCGTATTAAATCAAACTTGGTAAATCTTCTGAAGGCTAAACTGCAAGAATTGAAAAATTATAAAGTAGAGTTTCACGCAGTCCTGGTTTTTGAAAAGGAAAATGCAGATGGAACCTTTACACAAAAATATATATTATTCAGATCATTTCTGTTTGCAGTTANGATAATGTGCAACCAATTTTACTAAACGGACCCTTTCGTCGTATTAAATGAAACTTCTGAAGTTTCATTTAATGAAATAAAGTAAATCTTCTGAAGGCTAAACTGCAAGAATTGAAAAATTATAAAGTAGAGTTTCACGCAGTCCTGCATTTTGAAAAGGAAAATGCAGATGGAACCTTTACACAAAAATATATATTATTCAGATCATTTCTGTTTGCAGTTAACAGTGATCATGAAATTCCATTTGTTTTGAAAAAGATGCTATTGTATTTTAAAGAAACTATTGAGAATTATAAACATATAGTGTCCAATTGGGTGTTCAAGTATACGAAAAATGTTGAAAAACAAGTCATACTACGACCCACTGTTTAGAAGTGGAAAAATGAACTGGAAAAATATCACTTTCCCATTTACATTGAATCAAGTGAAAACATTTGAAAAACAAAATCCATCGATTGCATTAACTATAATTTGCTATGACGAAAACATAAAACTTAATACCACATCTTGTGAAAAAAGTCACAAATCTGTTGATGATATCATTCACCAATTAGTTGAAAGTGAAACAAATACTCCTATAGATGCTATAGAAACCGATGTAGTGGTAGAAAAAAGTAGGGCTACCCTTGCGAAAAAACTATTAAATGAAATTAAATCAAAATGCTATACTCTGCACACATGCAAAACAGATCGACCAACCAGGATTGATCTATTGTTGTATCTTGGAAAAGAAAAAGGCCACTTCCTATTTATCAAAAACCTGCACGCAATGTTGTGTCGNTTGCACCGAAATTGCGCCCAGCAATTCTTCGGCAATTATTGCTGAAAGCAATTGATATCCGCGATGAATTATTGCTTTGATCTGCTGTAATTCCATTGCCTAGCAATAACATAAATATTCACAACATTTTAAACTTGTTTAATAGGAGAACTTTTTGAAAAAAAAAANATATCATTCACCAATTAGTTGAAAGTGAAACAAATACTCCTATAGATGCTATAGAAACCGATGTAGTGGTAGAAGGAAGTAGGGCTACCCTTGCGAAAAAACTATTAAATGAAATTAAATCAAAATGCTATACTCTGCACACATGCAAAACAGAGCGACCAACCAGGATTGATCTATTGTTGTATCTTGGAAAAGAAAAAGGCCACTTCCTATTTATCAAAAACCTGCACGCAATGTTGTATCGTTCCCAGAACCGTATGCGAGCACATATTTGTCGATATTGTCTCCAAGCANTATCGTTCCCAGAACCGTATGCGAGCACATATTTGTCGATATTGTCTCCAAGCATTTACACAACACAAAATCTCTGAACATAAGCGATATTGCGCCGAATTGAGATTACAAAAGACAAACTTTTCAAAAGATCCATTTCTTAAATTTGTCCATTTTCAACGTACCATCANCGAATTGAGATTACAAAAGACAAACTTTTCAAAAGATCCATTTCTTAAATTTGTCCATTTTCAACGTACCATCAAAGTTCCAAATATTGTATTCGCCGATTTTGAAAGCACGTTGGAGGAAGTTCAAGATTTTAATGTGGTGGAAACGAATAAACTTAATCATCACAAAGCTGGCTCATATTCTTAGATTTGTGTAGATCATAATCACCAAATTGTAGAGCGCATGGTTTATCATGCAACTGAGAGTAATGAAAACGTTGCTCAGAAAATGCTGAATTAACTAATTGATTTATCACAACGTTTATCTGTGGAAGTATCAGCAGCGGAAGAAAAGGCTAAAACGTTAATGATTATGACTCCAGAGCAAGAAACTCAACGAAAGAATCATACCTTTCGTCGAACCCAACGCTGCTTTTTTTGCCACAAGGGTTTGGACCAAATGATGTAGTGCATCGTCACCATTGCCATAGAACTTTTAAATTTGAAGATAAAATTGACAAATTACTTTTTTATATTTATTTTAATTCTAAATTTCTTATAGGTTTGGCTCATAGCTATTGTAACATGAAGGCCATACAAAAGAAAAATAAACTCGTTGTCATCTTCCAAAATTTCAAAGGATACGGTAGCAAATTGATCTTGGAGGCAGTCAACAAGGATTTGATTCAAGATGTAGAAGTAATTGCACCGTCTTCTGAAAAATTTGCATGTGTAATTGTAAAATCACGGAGACAAACTGTAAGATTTATAGACTTATATGCATTTTTCAATACGAGCTTGGAAGCTCTTGGAAATAATTTGGATCAACAGGACTTTAAACTTACCAAAAAGGTATTCAGTCACCTCAGTGAAGAAGATATGAAACTTTTGCTAGGAGAAGAAATTTACCCGTACAACTACATGAACTCTGTGGACAGATATAGTGAAACACATTTACCATCCAATGTTGCATCACAATGTTAGTTTATGACGCGGCACTGAAAATTACTGGAGTGTGTCTTGAGCATATCAAAGATCCAACAATGTATATCATGTTAGAACTTAGTGTACGAGGTGGTCTTGTTACCGTTGGTGACATTAGAACTTGCAAAGCCAACAAATCACACATGGCAGACTTTGATCCTTCAAAACCAATAATTTGGATTATAATGCTTGACGCCAACAACTTGTATGGAGCAGCATTAGTCGACTACTTACCAGAGAAGGACTACCAATGGGTCGACACAAAAGAGTTGGAGAATATGAATATGGACCCGACTAATTTTTTTTTAAATACTCCTGAGAACGTATTGGCTATTTTGTTGAAGTGGATGTAGTTATTCCCCCAGAATTACACGATAAACTAAATACATATACGCCAATGCCATATAAACGTGTCGTTAAAAGTGAAGAGTTATCACCAAATATAGCAAATTTTGGCGATGATCTTGGAGCAACAAACGCTACATTCAAAACGGGACGATTAATGGCAGACTTTCATGAGAGGAAAAATTATATTTGTCACTACCGTGCTTTAAAATGTTGGATCAAGTTTTTAATGTAAAGTGACCAAAGTTTATCGTGCAATCAAATTTACACAATTACCATGGTTAAAGCCTTTCATTGATTTCAATACAAGAAAACGACAAGAATCAACTAGTAAAATTGAAGTAGCATTTTGGAAATTGGCTTCAAATGCTTGCTTCGGAAAGTTTGTAGAGAATAAGCAAATGAAGGTCAACATTCGTCTCATCACCGATAGAGCTAGGGCCTTGAAGTTNGGAAAGTTTGTAGAGAATAAGCAAATGAAGGTCAACATTCGTCTCATCACCGATAGAGCTAGGGCCTTGAAGTTGAACAAAAAACCCACAATTCAAAATATCAATATTATCAATCAAGACCTTGTTTTAATTTCCCTGAAGCGCATAGNGGAAAGTTTGTAGAGAATAAGCAAATGAAGGTCAACATTCGTCTCATCACCGATAGAGCTAGGGCCTTGAAGTTTAACAAAAAACCCACAATTCAAAATATCAATATTATCAATCAAGACCTTGTTTTAATTTCCCTGAAGCGCATAGNGAACAAAAAACCCACAATTCAAAATATCAATATTATCAATCAAGACCTTGTTTTAATTTCCCTGAAGCGCATAGAAGTTACGTTGGATAGACCTATTGCTGTTGGTTCAACATGTTTGGAATTGTCTAAAGTAATCATGTTTGATTGGTACTATGATTATTTTTCTAAAAAATATGGTAACAAACTCAATTTGCTATATACTGACACAGATGGTTTAGTACTAAAAGTAGAAACTCAAAACATTTCTCAAGACACGAAGGACGATGAGGGTGACAGGTTTGACATGAGCGATTTTGATCCAAACCACACTTACTTTGGACAATATCATAGTCTGCGAAACAAGAAGAAATTGGGTTGTATGAAAGATGAAATGGCCAATGCTATTATTACACATTTTGTAGCCAACAAACCAAAGTTGTATGCATTCAGATATGTAAAAGATGCCATAGATTCACTCACAAGTCTAAATGTTACCAGTGAGGAGTTTAAAAAAAAAGGAAAAGGAATCCAAGACTTGCTCTCCAACGCCAATGTCAATTTGAAGATTTTGTCAACACAATAGCTATGAGCCAAACTTATAAGAAATTTAGATTAATTAAATATAAAAAACTAATTTGTCAATTTTACCTTCAAATTTAAAAGTTCTATGGCAATGGTCATTCTACAATGATGAATCTACAAAAGTTGTTGGAANAATTTTACCTTCAAATTTAAAAGTTCTATGGCAATGGTCATTCTACAATGATGAATCTACAAAAGTTGTTGGAAGTGGTGAGTGGAATAAATTTACCCTCCTGCATTTTTCTCTGTGGTCATCCAGTTAGGATCACATAATTTATCGGTCATGCGGAAACTGGGTGTTCACCTTCACCTATGCCCTATGATCTAAACGGATGACCGTAGAGAAAAATGTTTGACGTGAAACATTACTCCCCTCATCAACAACAACTTTTATGAAGGTCAATTTGTGGTTTAAAAGAGAACATAAAACCTAAAAAAACTTAGAAAATTTTGAAGACAGGGAATTCATTTTTAAAATACTTAGAAATTTTGGCTGCCCCCCATTTGGTCGAATCCAGCCTGTGCTACGCCCCACCTCCCTCTCTATGGACGATTTCAACCGGTCCTTCGATATGCACTATAATTCCTTACGGCAATGTCAATGTACGGTAGATTGTAACCAAAGCAGGTGAAAAAATTAGACACGGCAAATAAAAGGAAGACTGGAAACTACTGTATTGTCGGTAGTCGATAGAGTTTAAGTAAAATGACTACTAAAAGTCTAAACTTGTCATAAAAGTTGTTTCCTTTGTAAATATATTTTTACAAGATGCAGGTGCTCGCCCACTATTTCGGGTGACAATGATGTAATGAGAAGTGCGCGTATCTTGGTGATTTAGAGAGAGAAAAAAAACTATGTCGAATCTGACCATACGGTAGTATTTACATTTATCTAAGACATACAACACATATGCAAAAATTTCCTGTTCTGTCTAAATCGTTACCAGGGAGTCATCTGTGAGAACCGAAGCCTGTTGATNATGTAATGAGAAGTGCGCGTATCTTGGTGATTTAGAGAGAGAAAAAAAAACTATGTCGAATCTGACCATACGGTAGTATTTACATTTATCTAAGACATACAACATATATGCAAAAATTTCCTGTTCTGTCTAAATCGTTACCAGGGAGTCATCTGTGAGAACCGAAGCCTGTTGATATGGTAGAAGTATGGCTACTTATTTAATTAATTCAACATTATCATTTTTTCGACATCATCCTGTAAGAAATACTATAAAGGAGAGAATTTAATCAAAGTTTCAAGAGAAGTTACATCTATTGATGTTTTCGACTGGACTCATTTTGATCATTTCCCACATCTGTTTTTCTTGAAGATCCAAATGGAGGCCCACTTTCACTTGTCAAACTTTCTAAACCAAAATTAACTATCCCCGTTAAATCCATCATTCAATCAGTTTATTTGACGTTGGTTTTCGCCCTATCAACATAGAAATTACGCGCATGTTATATTAGAATTAAATAAAGTACTAAATGCATTAAAACTAGTTGAAAAGTTGTAAAAATTTGAAATTAAAAGTGATAAGTAAAGTGTGAAATTTGAATCTGTGGAGGTTTAGGTGAACTGGACTTTTGTGGTATCCTTGAAAATATTTCAGTTAAAGGTTGGAAGTGCCAGTGTATTCTCAGATTGCATGGTAGAAAGAAGTTGTTCTTCACAGTATTTGCACTGCTTCACTTCAAAATGTCCCAAATTCAACCATTTTCCTTTATTGAAGATAAAGTTGAAATTAAGGCTAACTTTCAGATTACATGTCACCAACAAGGAGGTAATTTTGTTAAAAAAAAATGGTTTGGAGAATTCAGAGAATTATATTTGGTGGTAGTGTGGAATAGTGGAGGAATTTTTTTGCGGAATGAAAGTCGAGTTTTCTTAAGTGTTCGTTGTACCCGACAAACAAAAACCTTTTGACTAATTTTACCTCTTTCTACAAATTCCTTTCACAGAGTAAGCGGGTAAGTTCAACATTGCTGCTGCATAGTATTACACACAGTTTGGGTCTCACACCACACTCACAGTATTCAGAATCCAGAAAAATTGACCCATGTCATAAAATTGTGATTAATTCATACATGATTAACGATTCAATATAATTCTAAAACAATTTTTTGACTTTTTTTAAGTCAATTAAGAGCAGAAATATGAGACATTTAGAAATTAGTTTTAAATCAAAATGCATCTCAGTTGGTGAATTACATTACCTTGGTTACGTAAATATCTACATTGAAAGAAAGGTATCCAAAAAAATTTATGTAACATTTGAACCTGGTGCTTAGCGATCTCATAAATGTGTTGACGATATGTATGAGCCTGGTTGGCAGTTGGATATCGGATAAATTTTTTATCAGTTTAACCAATTGTAATTAGACCACTTGATTAACTTTGAAATTGTTGACTGGAATAAACTAATAAAGTCTTCGATGATAAATTGGTAGCTTGCAGTGCAAGAGAAACCTATAACTGCAAGAAGTTGAACTGCTGGCGGTACCTGGCATCCACCGTGTTTAACAGAAACTAGTTTGTCTCCAACCAATTCAATTACAAAAAGGCCCCTATTTTTGTACAAATGAAATCGATTTTTGAACTGATCGCTATCGTAAAATTCAAGTGGCTTCTCTGTTCTTTAGACATCAATGGAGTCCGAGGCACACTTTCACGGCGGCGTATCTTGTGAAAAAGTCGTAGTAACCTGTCCCTTGGTCTCACTTGTTCCATTTTATGTTTTAACCAATTGAAACTGACTCAAAAAATTGTTTTTAAAGTGTTGAGAAATTGCTGAACCTAGTAGATGACTGTTTATATTATGTGACCGATGACTGTAAGTCCTTAGTAACATTTATATTTCAAGTATTAAATTGACTTTTATCGTCAAGTCACAGTAATTTAATTAAGATTCTCATCGTGACTTCGGACTGCCAGTTACATATTACTCTTAACACTCGGTTAAAGTAGTCTTACTGTGGTTTAGAATTTTTATTTGGGATCTCAAATAACGAATCATTGAAAGGTCGGTCACAGTTTGGTGAATAAGAATACCGACATAAATTGGCCATACGCACGAATAAGTAAAATTGAGACTGCATCGGTAGAAAATCAACGCCTGAATTGTTATTTTGTCAGCAAATGGCATGACATACGATGCAAGTATATATTCACGTAGAATTTATGTTTCTGAGAAAGGCTTGTTTATAAAGTAAGCAAATTTACCTGTGACAAGTGCTAGTTGTGAGGGATTAATTTTTGGTGAGTCTTGCATGAGTTTTGCTCATGCTCAGATGTAAGTGAATCTTGCTGGCTATAGGGGCCAACAGTAGATCCAATCTCATGTCCTGTTGTGACAACCTATTTAGTTAAAAGATGGTCCTGATATGTTCAAATTTTGTTAATTTTGATTACTGAGGACATCAAATACTAACTAGTCTCTGCTCCTCCTCACCAATTTTTTGCAATCACACAAATTATTTTTTATGTTTTCTTTCTGCATAATGTGTTCGAGCCAGACAAGAACTTCAAAAATCACAAGTTGTATTATTGGAAACGAGTGTTTTCTGAGGTCGATATAATGAACCCAACAGAAAGAGACTTTAAATTCTCAATTGCACAACTGTCAAAAATTCAACTTCATTAGAAATCTTTTGTTTTAAAATTGCTGACGAATGTAAGCTTGGTTTGCCGGAAGTATCTGAATTTACATCCGTGGCAAATTACTATGCTTAGAAGTTGTTGCATTTATAGCATGCGATGACGCTGATTCTGTTTAGGTTAATTTTTAAGATGTGCATTTCAACAAAATTTATGGTGCAATNGCATTTATAGCATGCGATGACGCTGATTCTGTTTAGGTTAATTTTTAAGATGTGCATTTCAACAAAATTTATGGTCTTTATCTATATCTATAACTTTGTCTATATCTGTCAAATTGTAAGACTCCCTGTTTCTTAGTACGATGAAAAGGATAAATTAAACCGAGGTTTTATTGATCAGTATTTCAAGCTCTCAGACTCCCTGATTTTCCCACGCGAAGTAGCGATTAGTTTCATGTTGGCTATTAAATTGCGACTGTAAATAAATCATTACTTTCCTTATAGTTGTTACCATCGAATTAGAGACCAGCATGCTGGCCTGATATTCCAGTACTAATAAAGAGCAAGAGGCATCCGAATGTACAGTCATTCCGCTAAAAATCTAGTGTAAGAGGGCGAATAGGTAATAAAATGTTAACACCATCGCTTATGTTTCTGATTTTGAAATGGTGAACAGAAAGAATTTAAGTTGATGTTTCCATTGAATGAGATACTCTCAGGAAGTCCGATTATTATTTTTGAGGGAACTGTATTAAGAAAAATGTTCGTTTCAACTTCGAAAGGGGTACATTAAGAGCTAGTAAAATACTTAACTTCGGTGGTTTGGAACGGATATTAATTCTCTATATTAGATATTAATAATATTAATAATATATTATAATATAATAATATAATAATATAATATAATAATATGTTAATAATATATTAATAACCTCTGCTTTTTCAAATAATCTTTTCCAAACTTCTATAATGCTTGGAAACAGAGTTTGTTTTCTTATGAAGATGGTCGCTGAACTAAGCTTAATGAGAGCTTCATCATCCACAGTTTCAGAAAACAGTGAAAATGAATCTGGAGCAATAGTTAAACTAAGACGAATGTTGACGTGATTAAAAATATTTCGGGGCTGAGTAGCTAAATTCAATGTGTTTTTATCAACAAGCTTATCATGTTTCGACTTTGAGATAAACTACTTGCGTTTCTTCCTACATCAGTGTCTTCTGCTATTCCGTTGTTAGGGTCCTCATATTACATACCGCATCCGCTATCAGTTTTTATTCTCGTTACCATTGGAGAGCAAAATTTCACGTATGATCGATATGGGTATCCGTTGTAACTTCTAGAGAAAAGTTTCCATTGAATTAAAATCCAGTTGTGAAAAAGAGAGCGTGGAAACAATTATGTTGTGCTAACTCTTCAGCCATTACGTAGTTTCGTTCCGACTATTTTTCCATGTATAAAAATGTACACAGGTCCAAGTAGTGATTACCATTACCTGGAATTTTCAATCTAATCTCGTTCCATGAGTTCTGTACATATACAATTGGCGGATACTCGTCGTATATACATTTAAATCAATGTACAATGATCTCTAGTAGTATCAGCAGACCAAATTAAAAAATATCAGCTTCCTCCCGTATTGTTGGTGCAGTACGATCTTAGTGCAAAGTTGTCCAGCCTCGTACGCTTTAGAGCTGCAGCTTTAGGAGTTTTCTCTTTCTATGAATATTTTTGAAGTTTAGCTTTGGCTGGAGGTTTTTCCTTTGTATTGTAGGTCATCTTTATTTTCTTAATTCCAGTTTGAAACACTCGGGACTTAATTTTTTGACTAATCCCTTTCCCCGTTTGTAGAGATTGCACTGAGGAACTAAGAATTCCTTTTACAATTCTTTTTAAAAATCCTATACCGTTTCTCGTCAGCGCAATTTTTATAGGGTCTTCGGTAGATACAATATCACAAACAGTTCTGAAATCTGCCTCTCTTGTATTTGGAAATATATATTTTATTACAAAGTGGTATGGCGTAATTTGTCATACTTTCCAATACTGTACTGAACCTCATTTTTATCTTTTTGGTACAACATCCTGAAAAACTGGAATTCAATAATTTGTCTCTTCAATGAAAAATGATATTGATCGATTTGTAGCATAAATGTTTGTCTATCATTTTTTGCTGATGAGATATCAACTAATGAAAACTACAAATAAAGATAAACTGAATTGATGTGACATTTATTATTATTATCCAGTAGTAAGTGATTCAACATGCGTGTGCAAAAAGGAGAATAGCAACTTTAATATCACAAAGTTTTTAAGTTACTGAGAGACAAACTTATAATTAAGTATCCATTATGTATAATTATGAATATATAAATTGACACCTTAACCACTATTCCACGGAAGTCATTTACTCCAATAATATAAAACGTCGAGAATAATTTTTCCAACCATCAATTGTTTTATAGGTAACGATTTAAAAAAATTTGCATCATGATATTTGGTTGAGAAATAAAATTAATTGTAATTCAAAATTGAATTAATGGCACTGGATCAGAACTCCCCAGTAAACAATTTTAGTATAATTTCTCGGGCGGATTGTAAATATTGCATCATATATTTGTAATCTCATGATGAAAACACGATTCGTAAATGCATTTAACGCAAAAAATAAAACGTAAAACTTTCATAAGGAGCAATGTATCATGAATATATCCAAGGTTGCTATGAGGAATAAAATCCAAAAGTCCTCTAAGAGGTTAGCCCATAACTATTATTTTTTTTATTTTTATTTTTTTTTCCTGGCTGACGCTTCGTCAGGCAGTATAATTTCAAACTATGTTACTGTGACATAATTTTTAAATTTCAATATTAATTTTACTAATTAAATTTTTATTAGTGTATTTTTATTAACACTAAAAATTATTTTGGCAAGATTTAATAATGCAGGTCGACATTTTTTAATTAATTATATTTTTGAAACTGTTAATAATTTAAAATTCGAAAGTAAAAAATAATTAAATTTGTTTAAAAAAGCGAAGGTTTGTTATTTTTTTAGAATTGATAATTTTTCTAAAAATAATAGTTATGGGCTAGCCTCTTAGAGAACTTTTGGATCATTCCTCATAGCAACCTTGAATATATCAATTTCGTGTATTCTCTACTCATAGAAAAAGCAAACACTTTCTACATGTCTTATTGTTGTGATGGAGATGATACAAATATGCCAACAAAATTTCTTTAATATAACATTTCAAATTTCGCGTCTTATAACATCATGGAAATTTTTTGGTCATTTCAACACGTTAAACTATCATCATGTCTATGATTAGGAAATTATCATAATTTTTGTCATGTCTTATTTCCACGTTGTTGCCTATACATTATTCTCCATCAGGGTGAGAACGGAATACATACGTAATAGTTGCAAACCATTCAACGAACTCTTCAGTTTATTTGCGTCATTTGTATTTGTATCATTATCGAGCAACATGCCTCAATTTGCAGTAGTGGATTTCTACAAAGAGAAACTAATTGATTATGTGCTTTTGAATTTGATTGTTGGTAATAAGTGTGCTTGGCCAGCAGCTACAAATAGAAAGTTGACCTCTGCACAACTTAGATTGAAAGGCGGTCCCAATTTCAAGCCTACCGATAGTTGGACTTTCTACAAAATCAAGAATCTACGCATTTGTGGTAAGCAATTTGAGCATTTCTTTGATTAATTGAGAGTTATTCAAGTCGAGTTACTCAACATTTGAGAATTTTTCAGATTCCATTGAAAAGGCTAGGAAGAAAACAGCTCGTAAAGAAAAAAATCCTTTATCAAATCTTGAGAGTGAGCCATCTACACCCGTAAGCCGTAAACGGAAACGAAAGGGCTCACGAAAAACAGAAAGCCGAAAATGTTTGGAAGATTCATGTTCAAGTTCTGAAGTATCTAACTCTCCGTTGCCGCTCAGCGTCATTGAAGAGCCCAACAACTTCCGCTTCCAACTTGCAGAAAATTCAAATCAACAAATTACTTTGGGTTTAGTAGTCGTTTCTCCTGCCGATTTGGAACTCACATCATTAAACAACCAGACAGACCCAAAAGGTAAGTTTTGATTAAAACCCTCGCAGGACCGAACAATTGACATCTGTCAGAGGGTCGACTTGAATAAGAAAATTTTTGCTAGCAAACTCTAGCGTAAAATAATCAAGTTCTTGGTATTCCTCAATAAAAGNAATATATCAATTTCGTGTATTCTCTACTCATAGAAAAAGCAAACACTTTCTACATGTCTTATTGTTGTGATGGACATGATACAAATATGCCAACAAAATTTCTTTATTATAACATTGCAAATTTCGCGTCTTATAACATCATGGAAATTTTTTGGTCATTTCAACACGTTAAACTATCATCATGTCTATGATTAGGAAATTATCATAATTTTTGTCATGTCTTATTTCCACGTTGTTGCCCAACATTATTCGCCATCAGGGTGAGAACGGAATACATACGTAATAGTTGCAAACCATTCAACGAACTCTTCAGTTTATTTGCGTCATTTGCATTTGTATCATTATCGAGCAACATGCCTCAATTTGCAGTAGTGGATTTCTACAAAGAGAAACTAATTGATTATGTGCTTTTGAATTGGATTGTTGGTAATAAGTGTGCTTGGCCTGCAGCTACAAATAGAAAGTTGACCTCTGCACAACTTAGATTGAAAGGCGGTCCCAATTTCAAGCCTACCGATAGTTGGACTTTCTACAAAATTAAGAATCTACGCATTTGTGGTAAGCAATTTCTTTGATTAATTGAGAGTTATTCAAGTCGAGTTACTCAACATTTGAGAATTTTTCAGATTCCATTGAAAAGGCTAGGAAGAAAACAGCTCGTAAAGAAAAAAATCCTTTATCAAATCTTGATAGTGAGCCATCTACACCCGTAAGCCGTAAACGGAAAACGAAAGGCCTCACGAAAAACAATAGAAAGCCGAAAATGTTTGGAAGATTCATGTTCAAGTTCTGAAGTATCTAACTCTCCGTTGCCGCTCAGCGACATTGAAGAGCCCAACAACTTCCGCTTCCAACTTGCATAAAATTCAAATCAACAAATTACTTTGGGTTCAGTAGTCGTTTCTCCTGCCGATTTCGAACTCACATCATTAAACAACCAGACAGACCCAAAAGGTAAGTTTTGATTAAAACCCTCGCAGGACCAAATAATTGACATCTGTCAGAGGGTCGGCTTGAATAAGAAAATTTTTGCTAGCAAACTCTAGCGTAAAATAATCAAGTTCTTGGTATTCCTCAATAAAAGAATAACAAAAAAACCAAAATTGAGGAGTGTTGAGAAGACTAAAATGTTGACAGTTAAATTTTGACCCAGAATTTAACTGTCAAAAGTAGTATAAAAATCATGGATGCGCAAAATAAAAATGCAATTTTATTATTATGAAAAGCATGGGTAGGCATCATAAAAATCCAAATCGTTTTTCATAAAAATAATAGTTGGGCATAAAAATGATTTTCGGATATCAAACACATTATTGATCAGCATCCCAAAATGGCATTTGGATAACAAAAACCATTGACATCCTAAAGATTATATCATAAATATCAAGTGTCGGATTCCTAAAACTTGCATACTTGTTTTATATAAATCATAGATGACAATTAAAAAATTTTTTTTTTAATTTTCAAATTTTGTTGAGAACAACGAATGAATACTCAAAAATTTAGTGATATACAATTCGCAACCTCCCCCATATACAGATTGGCTGCCATATCGTATGTCATTGGTCGGTCGTGCGAACGAATTCATTAACATAAAGACTAAGAAAATATTTTAAAGCAAAAACCTAAAATGCTTTTTGATTTGTACGCGGTTCATTGAACGAGCAAGACAAGGGTAGCATGGGACTCGTTCAAATCTCTGACATCAATGGAATACTTCTTACAGTTTTTTATGAGGTGCAAAATCAACTTTCATCGATAGCAAATGTACAGACCGAGATTCTAAAAAAGGTAGTATCATTGGAAACGGATGTGAAGCATATTCTGTCTTCATCAGCCCAGAGTTGTATAAACCTTAAGTCAACAATTACTGAGCATCCTGTTGCTAATATTGTTGAACTCACAACACTGGAGAATTGGGTTTCGGACCTTGCCACTTCTGAGAATCACGATGCTATGGTAAAATTATTTAAAATTATTGATCTAGACTTGTTTCAAAAATATTTTACATTTACATTAGCCGCTGACCTACATAACGTTCTTACTTATAAGTGAAACATGTAAATGAAAATTCTAATAATTTTTTTTTGCAGGTGCGATATTTGTCTATCATTGGCCAAGGAATAGTAAAAGAGTCAGTTTATATAATCTTAGCTAAACTTTTCAAAAATTGTTTCGCTGAGTCAATCAACTGCACTGGAAACAACGGGAAGCTTGAGTTCCAGAAGTCTGTACTCTTAGCGGTTGTAAAAGGTACAAAAATAAAAGTTTAGTCCATTGTTCCAAATTTAAGAATGTATAAATATTGAGTCAGAGTAAAAAATTGAACTAACTTTAATTAAATATTAACGGTGATTTTTCATTGGCATATAATTTATTTTTCAGAAGCCGTCCAACTCCAAGCAGCTTCAGCTTCTTCTGCAACTGCAACTTCTGATAACTCAAGCCCTACTATCAAGAATCCCAAGCGAAAAAAGCATTGAATCGGCAATTAAAAATTCGTTTAGGAGCTCAAAAGAAAGAAAGGATTAAGAAATGTTTCGATTATGCTTAGTTTCCCCAGTAATTGACATTATTTAACATGAGTCTGCCAAACCGATCAACTCGGTACAGGAAAATTAGGAAAACTTGTGAGCAAATTATTACGAAATCTAAACCCAAACAAGTAAAAGTTAATTCAAATGACCGGCAAAAAATGTGAGAGTCACATTATCGTTAGCGAAATTAAAGATAGCGATTTAGTTAGTGTTAGTAGTTTAGAAAGCATTAGTGGAAGTGATCTCGAAGCTCAGGTTGCAAAGAAATTTTGAGATGCTGGGCTGCAAGCGACAGTATCACTCATACACCCTTAAGTGAGTTATTGCACAACATTCAACCTTATGTGAGTCAAAATATTCCTCTAGATGCAAGAACTCTATTACAGACAAATGCTAATAAGACAAATTTTGTAACTCTTAGCAACGGAGAATTTTACTATTTTGGAATTGGACATCCGTAAAGTTTTAAATTACGGTCTGTCAGATTTTCAGCACCCATTTATAAAACAGCAAACAAATTTATTGACAATTAGAATAGGAATTGACGTACTCCAATTAGTAAGAGTAGTAATAGCCAATTATAGTCAATCATTAGGATTCTAGATCAATTAAAGCAACAAAACGTTTTTCTAATAGCAATTTTTCATGGCGTTTCTAAGCCTTCAAATGCAATGGAATTTCTACAAGACTTTGTACAGGAAATAAAGTTTTTAGAGTAGAACGGTATTACGATTAATTATAAACCCTACACTGTACTAATTAGTATTGTTCTTGCTGATGATCCGGCTCGCTCATTCTTGAAACAATGTTCAATTTATAATGGATATTATGGTTGTGAAAGTTGTCCACAGAAGGGAGTTTGGTTAAAGAGGGTTACATTTTTGGATCTAAACTCTTCTGTTAGAACCGACAGATCGTTTTCCTTAAAATTGGATCAAAACCATCACACGGATTTGTCTCCCTTAACTTGTTTAGAGTTAGGTTTAGTTTCGCAGGTGGCTTTAGATCATATGCACCTCGTCTTTTAGGTGTTGTAAGAAAGTTTTTGTACATTTGGACTCAAGGTCAGCTGCAGTTTAGATTAGGACCAAAAGATCTCCGATTGATTAATTGCCATTTTTTGTGTTTAGTCACAAATATACTTGGGCTGTGTCATACAGCTACGTTTTGCTGAGAATCAGTGTTCCGAAATTTGCAAATATATTGTAACGGATTGTTTACTGGTCATTACTGTGTATTAGTGGCTGAAGATCTCTTTGTAATAATAAGATCATAACTATTGACTATCTATTTAGTAGGTGAAGATGACAATTTATTGATATTATCACNTGGTCATTACTGTGTATTAGTGGCTGAAGATCTCTTTGTAATAATAAGATCATAACTATTGACTATCTATTTAGTGAAGATGACAATTTATTGATATTATCATTGTTGAAGGTGTGGAGCTTGCAGCATGATCAGCACTACCATCCAAAATGAGGCGAATTGAGATTACATGAATTTCAGGTGGAGAAAAATCGTTATATAACTTAATAGAAGAGAAATGGCTATTAGATATGAAAAGGAAATGGTAGTGGTAATGCCAACGGATGTGATTCCAAAATATAATATTATAGAGAAGTATCTATACCTATAAGCACAACTTCGGGGAATTACATTTGAAGGATGCTATGTCAAGCTTGAGAGTTTGTCTGTTAAAATTAATTTTCTTTTGTAAATTGTTTTTTGTCATGCAGTAATGTATTGAAATTTGGCGGACAACGGTCCAATCTGTAAACATGTTTTGTTTATTTGTGTGTTTTAGAATAAAATTTAAACCCCGAATTATGAATGACAAGCATCAAATGATAACAGTTTTGAAAAGGAGTATACCGTTTTACAAACTGGTGTAAATTTGTGGTGGAGTTGCACGCAGTTGCGGATTCTTGACTTGAGTTGTGGTAAAATTGAAGCATTTCAAATAGGCAGTGTTAGCACTGTTCGTGTCGAAGCAGCAATACCTTTCAACGCATTCTGTCTTGCTAATTCCATGCCAACCACAAACCCTGCGATCATCAGTAAACCCACTGCAGTGTCCTGCATTGTAGAAGCAGTGAAACACCCCAGCAGTTCCAGGGTTGTGATAGCAACATCCTCTCGAACGACATTGTTGTGGAGTGATTCCTGGCCATCCACATTCCCACCTACCAGAGTGAGATTTATCGCACGTTGCATCGCAATCCATATGCACTGTGACATCAGATTAAATGGATAAGAAATAAAGAGCTGAAACTAATGAGTATCTGCAGTCTCTTTTGTACAGTGTCTTATCGCGTGAATTTTAACTGAAAGCGCTTCCAGTTACCATGTTATAAATCTGAGAAAACGTTCTAATGCGCGTGGTACACAACTTAAAAAATTTAGAAACTATATAGGATGATTAAACTGTAAGTCAAGACGTTTGATAGTTTGAAGTTATTAGTTTATTAAATGTGCCTCATTTTTTAATCATTTTGGAGCTCATATTGGCTATTATTAACCGCAAACAGCGAAGCTGCGGGGGCTTATGCGATTGCTTTATCCGTCCGTCAGGAAGGCGATGTATACATGATGTATTTGGCGCACGTTAGCTCATTAATCTATCCATCCGTTTATCTATTCATTTTTCTATCTATTTAACCATCTGTCCATCTATGTATTCATATATCTATCAATCTATCTATCTATTTATCTTTCCATCGATATATCTATCTGTCTATCTATCTATCTTTCCATCCATCTATCTATACTCTGAAAGGCATCAATGTTGGAACATTGAGAAAGTTTTAACTCAAAAAACCACATAGAAAAATCTCATTCTCTTTGCCACCAAGTACTCCTGTTTCTGCCTCTCAGTGTTTATCTAACCATCTTTGCACATATCAGTCAATCTGTCTTACCATGTATGCGACNTGTCTATCTATCTATCTTTCCATCCATCTATCTATACTCTGAAAGGCATCAATGTTGGAACATTGAGAAAGTTTAAACTCAAAAAACCACATAGAAAAATCTCAATTCTCTTTGCCACCAAGTACTACTGTTTCTGCCTCTCAGTGTTTATCTAACCATCTTTGCACATATCAGTCAATCTGTCTTACCATGTATGCGACTATCTCAGCCTATGAATGTATCCACCCTAACANCTATCTCAGCCTATGAATGTATCCACCCTAACAATCTACACTTTTTTGTTCTAGGTTGCTATGGGTTTGCTACCAAATATCAATAGTCGTATCTCACAGCTACTAACTTTAAGTCATGCTAACGTAAAATTATTTTGATTTATCATTTAGATTAGCATAAAGAGTTTGATCACAAATCGAGCAATCCAAGTAGGCAAATAGATTTAAATTATAAATCAGACGTTGTTTCAAAACCTTTTCCATTCCAATCGTAATGATGATTTCGACAATAGCTATTCATTTTGAATTCACTTAGTAGCATTGGCCCTTGTTCTTCCCAATTGTGGCTAAACTTCCAATTTGATTTTCAGCTTTCTAACTGCAGCAACGGTCGTTATAACTTATGAAATATAAGTGTGAGGGATGGAAATGAAGCCCAAGTAAAATCCTTACGACCTTCTTAATCACCTTATATGATACACGTGATAATAAGTTACTAGTTTTGGCTTAGCATTTTTGTAGAAAACTTCCTATCCCTTCCAGCAAATTTGAGTAAGGAGAATGTCAATTGAGCGGAAATTTAGCTTAGATTAGGAATCAACCATCCATCGTTGTCGGTTTTGAAAACATTTGGCAAATTATGCCTAAATGTCAATTAGTTTTGTATGACTTACCAAATGGTTCGGCTCTGGACTTAAGTAAATGATAAGTCAGTGAACCAAGTAATTTCTCTATAACAAGAATCTCATAATACAATAGTGGTACGTAATTCAAATTTTGCAAAAAAAAAAGATTAATATTTAAACAAAAAATTANAATCTCATAATACAATAGTGGTACGTAATTCAAATTTTGCAAAAAAAAAAGATTAATATTTAAACAAAAAATTAATTTTATAATTTTCCTAATTTTTTCAAGATTTTTTTTAATTTAAAAAAAATTTGACCTGGTTGATGTGTGATACATAACCTAGACAAGATTCTTAATTGACGGAGGCATGTCTGCNTAAAAAAAATTTGACCTGGTTGATGTGTGATACATAACCTAGACAAGATTCTTAATTGACGGAGGCATGTCTGCATTCTTAATGTAATTTCTAAATGGTCTTTTGGCCGATGATAAATTGTATGTTCATAACTGATTCTACCCATTTAAAAAATAATTTTTCTGATCAGAGTTTCACATAAAATATTGGGAAACAGATACGACTCGTTAGTACTTTCTNTTTAAAAAATAATTTTTCTGATCAGAGTTTCACATAAAATATTGGGAAACAGATACGACTCGTTAGTACTTTCTCTTTTCAGTTGTGGAATATCTAAAATACAAGNAATATTGGGAAACAGATACGACTCGTTAGTACTTTCTCTTTTCAGTTGTGGAATATCTAAAATACAAGCATGTTATGTACAAACATATGTTATGTGCAAACATACACCTTGAGGAAAAATTTGAGGAAGACATATCATACTAAAATAAAATTCACTTATTAGAAAATTTTTTGACTTTCGAAAATATTATTATTTCTTCCCTCTGCTCTTTCATTATCGTTTACTGTTCAGAAGTAGAAATCTCTTATACCTTGAGATGTGTTGTGAAATTCGATGTAACTTTTCTATCACCTTCGAAGGCTTTATTGCACATAACACAAGTTTCCCTAATCTTGCCATTTGCATCTTCTCGTTTTATCTTAAAAATAACTATACTCAAATTTTCTGAAGTATCAATCTCATCAGCACAATGTGGAAAACTATTGTCCATTCTCAAATACAAAACACTTGTCGTTTGCGTAGCATAGTGGTGGGCGTGTAAGCGTCACTCAAGATTAAAAACACTACCCCACTATCGCAAAGGTACTAGTATACTCATTTCCGGTTTTTTCTTGTTTAATTTCTAATAAATAATTTGTGGCGTTTTAATGCTAAATTCTTAAAACTCACCAATTAATCCATTACATTTTCCCAGAAAATTGTGCAATTACAATTGCAATTACTTCATCCTGTAACTAGTGGTCTTAATAATTAAAAATACCACTTGTAAGTGTCTAATTGACAATTACTCGATTACGTAATTGTGTGAACTGTGCATAAATCGTTATAGACAAAACTATCTTAACACCAAAAGTACAAATATTAGATTTTATGGGAAGACAATTTTAGCAGCATGATCATTGCTGGGGAAAGCAGTAAATCTATTATTAATGAACAAAATAAATCGTAGCAAAAAAGTTTCGCGGAAAGTATTAACAGTATCAGAAAGACGATACAAAAGTAGTGCAACATTAAAAAATATCAGGGTTCAGGATTACGATTAATTGAACTTATTGTTATGATTTTCGAAAATCAAAATTTTGTTATGTTCTTTTGTAACGCCCGTCTCGTAGTACATCGCCTTAAACGTCAAAATTTACAATTTTCAAAATTCATTACTTTTATTCTAGTAATCATAACCCTTGGTTTGTCGAATTTGTGCCACTTTCACAATCACAAAACTTCAAAACTTATTTTAAGGCGCTAAATAATGAAAAGAAATGATATCTTAATTTACTGTACATTGATGTTGATGATTGATGGTTTGATAAGGATTGAATAGAAAGCAGTAAAGACCTGAGCTGCTAACACAAGTTAGGATATTGGAATTATGTGGCTTATGCACGTCATAGCAAATTGCTTCTTGCGTTGTCACTTTAATCCCTACTGTTCACGTTCCCGAAAGCCATCAAGACAACACTTGCAAATTTGTTAATGTTAGGTTTTTGAAATTTTGTGACTTCTGACTTTAAAGTACACAATTCCACTACCAGCTCATTTCATACTCCTTCCCTGTAAATACTTTCGATTGACACCGTAATCGGATAACTATACTTCACTCAGTATGTTGTTGACATTCGATGAACCATGCTGGTGAAATTAAGAAATATCTTTGCAAATTTTGAATATTTTTTTTCAGATAGCCGCTTGCTAATGTAATAGATACGTTCTTCGCCTTTCTCAATGTTAGTTGATTAGATTAAACAATTTTTAATTCCATCACTCAAGTGTGAAATGAAATTTTGGTCTGAATACTAAAGTTTGCAATGAGATTTATTATTAAATTTTAATTGGCAAGGAATTACGTCAAGGGTTTGTCTCATAGGTTAACTGAAATTGCAAGCATGCATACTCCAAAACTGTTGCCTGCCTCAATAATATACTCTCATGTTTGTCCTCATGTATCATGTGAACTAAATGTAAAAAGTGTCAAACTTAAGTTTCCTTCACAAATTTGTAGATCGTAAATGTGCTTACATTTCGTGGGATAAAAATTGGGAATTGTTAATATTTTATATTATTATACTCATGTTTTATAGTAGAATCAAGTTGCACAACGAAGACTAGTATATATAAAAATCATTATTTCCCATATTCATTTATTCGTAAAAATAATATGCATGATTTTTGTTGCAAGATATTAAACTCAGTGTTTTAGAAGTAGTTAAACGCGAAAACAATTAGACTGGATATTAAAATCGCACCAATTTCCATTATGATTCGGTATCAGTCCGTTGTACTTCTTCCCACATGCTTTTTTATGATAGACATAATTTGTACATGGCGCATGATAAACAAAATACTTACCTATTGCAAGTGCAACAAGAACATATACATCCAAATTCAACATCTTGAATTTAGAATTTCGGCAACTCAAGCTTATAATTTAGCTAAAAGGAAAAAAGTATATTAATACCAATAATTGACTAAAAGCTTACATTTGCTGGAATTAGTACATATATACTGATAATATTCCAATTAATTAGATTAGGCTATAAATTACCTTGGAATTAGAATTGGATCGTAAGAACTGAAATTTCAAAAGGAATTTTGTCTCTATGATTTCAAGGAATTGGAGCAAATATATGTACTTTTTTCCGCAACGGTTTGATTATCAAATTTGATCATTTTATTGTTAACCGCAAACAGTGTAGCAGTTGGGGTTTATACGATTGTCATATGTCTGTGCGACTGTCTAGATCTCCTATACTTAAAACCAAACTGGTGGAGTATAAATGGCATTTTTGAATTGCTCCCAAACCAGAGATGGCTTAATGACATATGGATGGTCGAGGTAGCTGACCGCCGCTCTTGGGGGGGAGGGGGTACTTTTAATGACGTTTTCAGCAAAAATGAACTTGTAATAATTCATATGCCAAAAAAGGAGCTTTCTGTATACAAATATATTGCATATTAAATAATATACATTGATTGTAAAACGGTACAAGTTTATATACATTTTTATTACGGAAATTACCTAACTGGTAATAAGAACTATATGATATTATAAGTTTCACAAAAAATCACATGAAGCTACAAACGTCACGCTTTATCACTTTTGATGGTTTAACTACAGTTTTTTGTCTCTATTTTTTATCTGTAAGGAAAAAATTAAATAGTGTTGGGTATCAAAATTTGATGAGGCATGTTGAAAAATTTGTGAATTTAGGAAATACCCGAACCACGGCATTATAAAAATTCCGGATTACAAAGTATAGTTGATCAATTTATAATTGAACAATTATGACTGGATGGCGTATTATGTCAGGAATTTTGAAAAATTATTAATTTGGAAAATACACGAGGTAAATACCCGAATCCGGGAATAATAAGTTTGAAACTAAACGTCACCAATTTGGATGAAAAAAAATGACGATTGGTCAAGATCAAATTACGTCAAGAATTTTGAAAAATTAATCATTTTGAAAATACCTTTATCTGGGTATTATAAAAATTACGGTTTACAAGTAAGTTAACCAATCTGGATGAAAAAATTACGATTAGGAACCAAATTAAATGAGGAATTTTGTAAAATTAGGCAATTTAGAAGATACCCGAATTGGGGTATTATATAAAATCCCGATTACAAAGAAAATTAACCATTTTTGATGAAAAAAAATTACGATTTGGCACCAAATTACGTCCGAAATTTGAAAAATTATTCAATTTAGAAAATACTAGAATTCGGGCACTATAAAATTACAGGGTTGCATAATAGTGCAACCCTGTTAATAGTTATTGCAACATATTATAATTGAAAAAAAAACACAATACGAAAAAATTAGTTGGTTATCTCGAAATGTTTGTCTTCTGATCGTCGACAAACCCTTTTAGGATCATCGTTACGATAACGTTTTTCCAATCAATGCAATGGCGTGTAGAACAATAACTTAATCTTGCTAATCTTTGTTGGTATATTCACCCTAATCCTAAAAACACAAGTTTAAGTTTGTTTAGCCAAAATTTATTTCGGATTTGGCCACATTTTTACTAAATTTTGATTATCCCGGAATCGAGTATTTTATAATTGAGATAATTTTCAAAATTCCACAATTCGACTCATTTGTAATTTTTCCTATCCGTATTAGTGGAGAAAAGGTTCTAGATATGAATTTGTACAGGGTGTCTAACATTTTTTTTGCATCCTAGAAAGCATAACGTCATTTTTTCATACTCTTTTGCTGGCAGCAGCATGGGGTGGAAGTAGTTACGATGAAATTGGAGAAAAAGGGTGCAAAAAAGACTAAACACCCTGTATAATACCCGAATTCAGTATTTGAATCGAGAATATTCTAAATTGAATAATTTGCAAAATTCATGACCAAATGAGGGAGGAATACAAACGTCGTTTTTTGACGTAGATGACGGGGGTGTAGTACTTAAACTAAAACGTGAATTCTAAAAGTTAGTGTTTACAATGGCTTGTGTACCGCACAAAACAAATTTAGCCATGGTCACTCTGATACTGATTCCATTCCATAGCTTCCATATTTGTAGAAAGTGTAGTAGGCTTTTCCTGTACTCGAATCAAGGGCGAACACTTCTATTCCTGTCCAGGACGAAACGGATGGAAATTAACGGTGGCATGTTTCTGTCGATTTCTCATCTCTGAGCTACCCAATAGCACGTTCACGAGAGGGCTGCGAGAAGCCACGGGAAGGCTGGTTTCCATTTTTCAATGATTTTCGACAAATATAGTCATTTTCGTTATCATTTTTTTAGGCGTGGTCCTCAAATAGAAGTCACGATTTTGAGAATATCTTAATCTACATGAACTGTAGTTTCACAACATTCCAAGAAGTGGATTTTTATTTGTGGATCACATGTAAAAAGTTGTCACCAAACATCAATTTCCCCATTAGCTCTAATAGAAAGTTCAATTTTTTCTCCATTTCACTCAGTTTTCAAAAAAAATTTAATTCTCATTCATCCAAACAACATTACAGTACAGTATGTTCCACATTAAAGTTTACTGTGGTTTCTTCGACTTTCTCCAAAAATGGCTAAGGGGACTCAATGAACTGCACAAGGGATATTCAAAAGTAAACTTAGTTCACTAAAATAATTCTAATTTCAAATGAGTTTAAAGCTGGGAGGTTATTTAAATTTTATTTTTAATTTCAATTACATAACTAATTTTCATTTTCCGATTTTGGGACCTGTTTCCCATTAGCATTAGTACAAGCTTGAAGACGTCGTTAGTGGAGCGACAAAGTCTTTGACAATACCCGATGTCTAATTCATCGAAGGCTTCACAAATTGCTTTTTGAAGCTCAAACAAGTTATTTGGGGAACAAGAGAACGTCTTTTGCTTCACAAACCCCCACAACCCAAAATCACACGGTGTTAAATCCGGTGACCTTGGGGGCCATGAAACACCTCCTCCTCGACCAATCCATCTTAGTCCAAAGTGTTGTTCCATGAAAAATATAACTGCTTGAGTCGAGTGGGAGGACGCTCCATCCGACATTACCCATTGTTCCTGCACGTCGTAAAGATGCACAAGATGTGGGTAAAGGAATGATTCGAGCATGTGAAGGTATCTTGCGGCCGTCACAGTGCACGGATTAAAATGAGGTCCAAACTTGCCATTTTTGGGTTCCTCGTGGAAAAAATACGGTCCTATAACACCTTGCGTCGAAATTCTAGCCCAAACTGACAAACTATTGGACTTCATTTGAACTTCTCTCAGTTCATGAGGATTTTGATGTCCCCAAATTACTTCAGTGCGCCGATTAACCGTCCCTGAGAGGTTGAAGCTTGCTTCATCCCCTCACCATATTCTATCCAATAATCCAGGGTCATATTCAAACATTGGTATCATTGTTTTGTAATATTGGATCCTAAAATATAAAAGGAACATTTTTGTATTGATGTTAATTTATAATTGATTAATATTGTTTTAACAAACTTTTATTTTTTGATTGCGAAATAACTACCACTAATCTTCAACAGCTCGGCAATTTAAAAAACATCAAAATTAACTTAAATCAATTAGAATTGTAAAACTTTAGNACTAATCTTCAACAGCTCGGCAATTTAAAAAACATCAAAATTAACTTAAATCAATTAGAATTGTAAAACTTTAGCTTCAATGCTCAGGGTAGGTTACTTGTGCGTTGAAGATTATTATTAACAATTAAAGTAATAGATTAATGACAACCATGGTTGTTAGGCTTAAGGCAGTGGTTGGTAGTTGTTTGTAACCGTCTGTGTAAACCGCTGCGTACTTCCAACCGTATGCTCATTTGAGTTCAATTACACATTAAATTATCAATTACACAATTACACAAGAAAGCACAGTAAACTTTAATGTGGAACATACTGTATATACTTCTGCAATATTTAACGTGCATGCGGATATTCTGTGTATGTTGATTGATGAGACTTATATGTTATTATCTTAAAACATACATTTTTAGTAGAATCCTGCCTTGGGAAGTCAACGCTCTGATAAATAAGTTGATTTTTAATCGATTTGTATAAAGTTGTAAGAAAGCAAATTCTACGAATTTTTTAGTTTTTTGTTTTAAATATGTATGTTTTTAGAGTAATTTGTCCACAAAATTTCAAATTTTGTAATGTCAATTGCAAATCCTGGTTAATTTCTTGATTGAATTCACTCACTGTCCAAAGTCGTCTTGGTTTAGGCTAAAGTTAAGGTCGGACTTCACACATTCAAAGCAGTAGCAAACCGCTATTATTCATAAATATTGTCAGAAACAAAATTTTTTTTTCTCTAAAGTTTGCTGTCCACTAGTCAGACGAAATCTTCCAAAACAGATTTTTCTATGACACTAACGGTAAGTTCTCATGGCCGCTCCTACATGAGCTTCGAGCGTTCGGTTTACGCAAATTCGCAGATGTTAGAGCGTCTGCATGAGAATCGCTCTCGCTTCAGACGCTCCTAAGTAAACGCGCGTCAACATTACTCGCGAACTTCTCGTGAAGCTAGAAGCTCATAATTTTGAACTTCTTGCGTCAAACTACACGCGTTTTTACTCTACTGGGGTATCCTAAACACCTTTTGGAGGAAATTTTAAATTAGTTTAAATTTCAAATTTTCAGTAATTTTGAATAATTCAGTAAAAAATTAATTAATTCAGTAACAAATTAATTCAGTTATTTTCAGTTCTTTTATTTTAATGAATAAAATAATTTTTATTCAATATTTTAAAAGCCTTATTTAAAAGGATAAATAAAATAGGATCAGCTGTTCAAGACAGTTATCTCGCTTTTCGCTTGAGCTTTCATGAGAATTGTTTTCGCTGCGGACGCCGGAACTCGCTCAACGCGTGAAGCTGACGCTCGACGCTCATAAAAATCGCTCGAAGCTCATAAACGAGAGGCCATGAGAACTTACCTTAAGTTCCCTAGAAAATGTAGGCGAAATTATCTCTCATGTATAATCCATACAGTATGTTAAAACAAAACGGAAACAGAGCGTAAACTTAAGTGATTGAGTTATTATTCGGTGAATATTTAACAATTTTTGTTTGAATTAACGTATGTACACAGCAGACAAAATAATAAGAAAAAATGCAATTGTTGGTTATTGGTGTTATTCAATTAGGTCTAACAAATAAAGTTGTATTGGATCTTGGCTTAATCGATGAATTTTCTTCAATTGTTTTTAAGTGCACACTTCTCATAATACATAAGCACCTGGATAATGCAGTGATCAGTGAATGGGCTGGTCTTTTCATTGGACGACTCCAGCAAAGAGGCAAGCACCCATAGTAAGTTTTGAAAAATTTCTTATATTCAATGTCATGAATGCTGTCTACTTAAAAGAAATTTTATATTTGAACACTCTTGGTCTTCTATGACCTAAAATGATATATGAAAAAATATGCATCTGCTAGGACGGTGTAAAAACGCAAATAAATGGGTCACGCCCGCTAACCTTCGGCTGGAAGGCCTTGCTAAATATACAGCCTAGCATCAATCATCGAAATAAAAGAAACTATATGGTCCGGGTTCTTATGAGGAGAATTGAGTATATAAAGTCGCTGCAAAATACCAATGCTATTTAGAAAGAAGAATTTGATAAATTCCATAGAGTAGCATTATTACACATTGGATTGTAGTAATCTTGGAATGAATGCACTCAGTAAAGACTTAAGGAAATGACCAACAATAGTAGATTAAGTGGAATTTAAGTGTGTTTAAGACTAGCTTCGATGGGTTCTAATGACAAGGGAAAGCAGCATATCAGCATACTATAGGTATCAACCGGAAAAAAACACAATGATCGCATTACTCGTCCAGTTAGATACGATGATAGCGGTTTATTGTCAAGGCTAATGTTTGGAACAAAATATCAGAATTATTCAAATATTACGTAACCATTCCCTCAGCAAATATTCAAGGTGTTCCAGCAAAAAGGAAGCTGAACCTAAGCTCAATTTTTGGTAAAAGTGAGAGAGTAAAATCAAAACTTGGCCATTCTTAGCTGAAACACTGAATTTGCATCTGCTAATGTACTTCCAGATTAACTATCATTCATATTCACCAACTTACTCACTTATACTAAAGGTTGAATTTAGACTCAGTTTCATTTAAGTTGAAACACCTTTATAGATATACTCATTCAATCGCGGCAGGTTAGTTAAACGTCCTCGGTTAACTGGACAAATAGTCCAACTTCAAACTGATTTATCTCGATGATGGCTGGATTTATCGACTTGGGAGCGATTCTAAGCGTCATGTATCACTCTGCCAATTAAACAGTAATTTCCGATTTTGACTAATTAAAATATAATGCATGATTAAATTTATTAACGGTCGATTACCAGTTACCGACTATGGATAAACCGAGCATATTAGTAGCTGTACATGTACAAGTTTGTCCTGCTGATGATGCAAGTGGTAGTCCGAGCGAATGTGAATTTATTATTGGGTGTGAATGAAATAAAGGTTTTGAAAGTAATATTGGAATGGGATGAATTTTATTAGGTTTGTGTCCATTTTCACGCTATTGTACAGGGACAGGCAATAACAACTGACAGGGGATACCCCACACTCCTACCAGCACCCTCCCAAACTTACACAAATGGGCAAACAATTTATTAATTTCCTTTGTAATTTAGAGTTAATTTTAAAAATTGGTCTGTACACTAAATTAGTTTATCATATGCTCGAAATGACCCCCATCCATTTCAATGCACTAGCCAAGGCGGTAATAAAATGCCCTTCTAACGTTCTGTAGCATCTGCGGATTGTTATTTAAAGTATCAACAAAGTTCTGAATCCGATCCTTCAGTTGAGGAATATTAATTGCGCGGGGAGAATTTGTCGACTTCATGGATTTAAGTCCGGGGATCGAGCTGGCCACTGGTATTCGCATGACGGATAAACAATGAACAAATGTCCTGAAAAACGAAACACCAAATTGTCAATATTGCGAATAGTTTTAATTGAATTATCTTTTACAACACCGATTTATTCCGATGTCACACTCATCACCCTTCCGCCAACCATTAATGGGCTTAAGTTATTCACAAACCATTTTTCACACTAAAAATCAATCAACATGAATGTTAATTGGTATTAAATTATCTATGAAGTGGAATATTCTTTGCCCATTTATGGTTGAGGATAAGAGTAGGAGTGTGGGGTATCCCCTGTCAGTTGTTATTGCCTGTCCCTGTACGTCGATACGATAACGCAAGTTTCCATGAAGGGCATGTATTCGATCTTACTTGTCGGAAAGTATCGTTGATTGAGCAGATTCAGATTAAGATTTACGCTACTAAGGGCACCTCAACCATTATATTCGACAATTAGCATGTACTAAGAGCTTCATACTTATATTTTAGCTAAAAATAATAACTTCAATGCTATAATTTTTAACACAGTTAATAACACTGTCAATTCAATCAATATCATTTTTGTTAGTACAAAACTGTAAATCAAAAAGTTAGAGTATATTGTGTTATTTTTTCTCACAGCTCCTTCAGCATCACAAAGGATGAAAACATTGCATTTTATAGGAGGAGTAGGGCCATCAGTGTTATCGAAGATATTATAAACCTGGCTCAAAAAGTAACTGGCTCAGTTTTTATTCTCACGCCGCTGGACACACATGGTACAGAGAAAATGAACAATATTGTCATCAATGCCGATGATATATGTAAAGTGGAAAAAACAATTGAAAACGTGGTGTACAAATTTAAAACTAATAAGATAAACAAAACCATCATTTCTGAATTTAAGTTTGGTCATGAACTACAGGTAAGAATGACAATATACAAGTTCAAACGCTAATCTCTTTAAAAAATCAATACTAGAATCATAACTACTTTGGCCAAAATTTATAAGCAAGGGCGTCAGACAATGGAATTTTTTTCAGTCAGAAAATGCTATTAAAATCTCTACAACAGAGAAGCTTTTTAACGACTAGACAGGGATACCCACACTACCCTACTATCACCCACTCATCTCTTTGGTTTAAAGTTTTATCAAATGAGAAAGTCACACATAGGCGAGTGGGTGATACTAGGGTAGTGTCGGTATCCCTTTCTAGTCGTTAAAAAGCTTCTCTGTACTTAGTTTTCTGTAGAAAATGGTATTGACATATTTCCTACTCTAAAAAATATTTATTCATTATCTGGTGCGGTTTCACTCATATGCGTTGTAGGGATTTTGGGATCCTTTAAGATCCTCAACGTTTGGCCGTGGAGAGGGATCACCGCAGGCCACCAAAATCAACAAAGAAAACTAAATTAATATGTAATAAGAATAAATTAAAATTATACCATAAAGGTTTGCATTGGAATGATTCGTGTATTTCAGCGGTCTATTTGTTTCTGAGTATCCTACTGGGTTAGACTCATACACAAGTAAGTATACAGAGTGATTTTTCTACTACTGAACAGGAATACCCACACTACCCTACTGTCACCCATTTGTCTATTTGTGACTTACCCCCACTTGATAAAACATGAAACCAAAGAGATGAGTGGGTAATACTAATAGTTGGTGTGGGTATCCCCGTTCAGTCGTAAAAAACTCAATTTGTATACAGTGTGTATTAGTAACAAATGGACGGTGATACCCACTCTAACCATCCCTCACCCAATCCTCCCATCAGTTATGGGCAACGATTCGAATTTTGATATTCAAATTTTTGTTTTATTGTTGTAATATTTAAGTACAGCGGAAAAGGATAAAAATCAAAATTTTTTTGATAACCGGTTAACTAATAATTTCTGTCTTTTACGAATTGTGATTTTTGAGTTTTCTTTGTTGTTTTTTGCGGCGAATTTATTCGAACCATGGGGCTTCCGCCAATTCTTTGTGTAATTATTATGGAATTACATTACCGCTATCCAACGAATCATATAAGCAAATAATGGATGCTACGAAATGTAAGACAGGGGTTTTACGATCAACTGAATCATTGTTTGGGAATGGATGTAGGACAAATGATTCATTACCGAAAGGTAATCTGGTAGACTTAATTTAAGATATGCATAAAATACAAGAGTAACAAGGGAATGTGTGGAAGTGTGGAATGGAAAAGCGTTGGTTAAATTCGGATATATTCGTTCAGCGTATCATCCCTTCCTGTTAAGTCACTCCCGTAGCCAGATTTGTTGCCCTTAACTGATGGGCGGACTGGGTAGGGTCGGTTAGTGGATATCCCCCTTCATTCGTTACTAATACAGTCTATATCACTTGCGAAGAGGCCGATTTTGAGGGCCATGAGTAAAATGCTTACCAACAACATGCTGAGCAAGTTACAAATAAGAGATAATATTGGTCAACATTTTATGTCAGCTTTTTGTCAGTATTTTAGTCATGACCCTCAAAATCGGCCTCTTCGTAAGTGATATGGAGTGTACACACTGTATATATATATAATATAAATAAGGTAAAATTAATAATAAAGGTAACTGACTTAGAAAGGGTGTTTTTACTTTACTTGAAAAACGAAAGGGACGAAGTCCCTTATTTTATTGTTTAGTTTTGTTTATTGTGAAGTAGGAAGTGCAGTCCCGTTCTCCATATGGTGAGGCGAATGAGCATTATTCTCCACAACTCCCTACCTCCAAAGTAGAATCTCCTCCGACTGGAGGGCGCTGAAGGCTGTGAAGACTACTGCCCGTATTCTGCAAAAACCTTCCCTCCCACGCGATGTGGAAATGAGTCGCTGTATTACATGACATGTGTGTTTTTGTACACATCCGTTGTCTATAGTGCATATAAAACTTCCAAATTTGAAGATCATACTGTGGAGGGTTCCACAGATATTTTAGGGCAGACTGTGCGATTCACATATTTGGATTTTGAGACTTGCGAAAGTGCAGTAACTCACTGGTATTTTGTGTCTGGCTAATTGTGAATGGTGATGTTACAACTATCACTTGATGAAACTTGAAGTGGCATTTGGGTGGTATCTACAGGTTGTCAAATATGAAATTGTTTTAAGTGATTAACGTGTCGAGTTTCGGTGTACTTTTCCCCAGGATTAGAAAGGATTTTAAATGATACTAGGTTAACTATATCTCCTAACTCATAGGGTCCGTCAAATCGAGAGTTTAACTTAACGTTTAACGTCTATAAAAAAGTTACGACTTTTTGAAAATTGTAATTTCGGAACATTTTTTTGGGACACATTGTCCCAAAAAAATGTTCCGAAATTACAATTTTCAAAAAATTGTAACTTTTTTTCTAAATGTCGCAGAGACTTCATTAAAAAAAATTCTCCTCTCTACTTTCGCATAATNAAAAATTGTAACTTTTTTTCTAAATGTCGCAGAGACTTCATTAAAAAAAATTCTCCTCTCTACTTTCGCATAATCTTTCTGAAACATGTAAACATTATCATCTAAAAAAATTTGCTTTAAGGAGTCTTACTGGCAATAATTTTTGGAGCACCCCTTTCTTCAGCAAATAGCATGGGTCAAAAGTAACTTCCAGTCGTCCCAAAAATACTAGTTGGACTGTATGTAGATAATGTACTGAGAAATAGCAAATAAGAATATAAACAAAGTTTCCACAAAAATTTGTTTGTACAAAAGGCGCCATAGTATACTCTTAGAATCATGACTCCGAAGTAAGAAACTTCCACGCCGGATTCACTGATTCCGATTATAGAGAATATCGGAGCAGCCCGGAGTTGTAGGCGGGAGAATAACACTATTGTGAATGTAATGAAACAATTTTCTTTAATTAAAAATCTTGTAACTTCAAATATTTCAGTGTGTCTTTAAAAATGAAAATGAAGTTTCCGGATATTTTACAGCTCACAAGAGTACAAACCCAAAGTAAGAATTCATTTTGTCAAACTTTCTTTCTTACAACCTAACGATACTTTTGTTTCAGAATCATCAAAATACCAAAGTTGCTGAATAATGAGGATGTATTAAAGGAAATTGATCTATATTTAAATAAATTTCTGTCTAATTCAAAGNCAAAGTTGCTGAATAATGAGGATGTATTAAAGGAAATTGATCTATATTTAAATAAATTTCTGTCTAATTCAAAGGATAAACAGCTAACATTAGAATACAAGTTTAATGGCAGCCCTGCCAAATCAGTTAATGTAGCTAAAGTAGCTCCAATTGTAGTGAATAACACTGAAAATATAGTCATGAAATATGAATGACCGCAGTCGGCGGCGGATGGANTAGCTCCAATTGTAGTGAATAACACTGAAAATATAGTCATGAAATATGAATGACCGCAGTCGGCGGCGGATGGAACTAAATCAAACATAAGTGTAAGATTGTAAAATTTCAAATTGATAGTGCGTTAACGATATTGTAATGGAATCTCCCTATAATGTGGATTGTTTAAAAGTTATTCCAAAAATTATATTTTAACATTCTGTTCTTTACTGTCTCTGTGTGACGGCAATTAGTCGTGATGCAAACAATCAATAAAGTATATTCGGTCTTTTCATTAATCGGTTTTGAGTAGTCAAAGTGTTAACTTCTTTATCGTAATTGAATTCTAGCTTTGGGGCAACACTGAATGTGTGAAAGTACTGTTAACAGATTGCTCTGGAGTATATCCTCAAACAAGCAACACATAGGTATAATAATTTCTCAAAAACATGACGTTATCATTTTAACGACAAAATCTAAAGCGCCGTATGTACTAACGTTAAATATTNGTCAAAGTGTTAACTTCTTTATCGTAATTGAATTCTAGCTTTGGGGCAACACTGAATGTGTGAAAGTACTGTTAGCAGATTGCTCTGGAGTATATCCTCAAACAAGCAACACATAGGTATAAGNATGTGTGAAAGTACTGTTAGCAGATTGCTCTGGAGTATATCCTCAAACAAGCAACACATAGGTATAATAATTTCTCAAAAACATGACGTTATCATTTTAACGACAAAATCTAAAGCGCCGTATGTACTAACGTTAAATATTTAACGAAAGTATTATCCGTAATTAAATTAGAAATATCATGCAGACTTGGCTAGATATTAATTTTAACGTAAAATAAGTAGTTACAACTAAATATTTTAATATACACCATGAAATTGTGAAATTGATTAACACTTGATCCGTGTGACTTGTGACCTTTCCGGTGACACATAGTAAAACAATATAATAATTTTGCCTCATTATCAATAAACTGAATTAATAATGTAAATCAACTAAATTTTACGCGAAAGGTCACAAGTCAATCGGATCGGGCATTTGTCAATTTCGGAATTTCGGTATATGTTTATAGTGTATTATGCTAGAAAAATATAATTTTTTGTTTTTGTACTAACTGTTATGAGAAACATCACAAGTTGCCCGGAACGGATATTGGTCAATTTGACAAATTTCCATATTTAGTCCAGGTGTAAATATCACTGATTATGCTAGGAAATGATTAATTTTGTTGATCTACTAAAGAATTAGATTTAAGAATAAAGATTTTGTTGAAGGCCACAAATCACCCATATAGGGTATTGGTCAATTTCACAATTTCGGTGTCCATATTAGTTAGAACTACCTATTTCACTAAGAAAGTAATATCTAGCAATGATTGTATGTATTTCTAATTTAATTGAATGCCGGGTTACACTTTCGTTAATATTTAACGTCAGAGGGAACGCCGCTTTACATTCTGTCATTCAAATTACTACGTCACATTTTTGAGAAAATCCTATTATACCTAGTTATATCCAACTTGCTAAAGCGAGAATATATTACAGAGCAATCGAAAGTCTGACTGTTAAACGATATCATGATTAAACTTCACTACTGTTGAAAGTACGTTTACAGAAAGTCAGTCTGGGATTTGTTAGTACTCATTATCCATTGATGGATAATGTACGACGATCCAATATCCGGTGGAGTGACAATCACTGATATCGCTAAGGACCAACAGAAAGAATTTAATATTAATATAATTTATAATTATAAATAATGAATTAAATAAATTAAAAATTAAAGTATAATAATTTTTCCAAAATGGATGATGGATATAGGAGCTATTTATTCAGCTAAAGCTTGGAATAATTTTATCNGTATAATAATTTTTCCAAAATGGATGATGGATATAGGAGCTATTTATTCAGCTAAAGCTTGGAATAATTTTATCTAATATAGCCATGTAAATCAACAAGGTTCACTATAACCATATTTAAATATATGTAAAGAATAATAAATTTAAGAAAAACCTAAACCTAGGTAGGTAGGTTTACTTTAGATAGAAAACGAAAGGTAAAAAGAGGCGATGGTTTTTACTTGTTGATGTTGATTCTTGATATTCTTGCTCATGATCTTTCCGGATAGGGATTTTTAAACATCAACTAGATTGTACAAAGTTTCAACATACAAATTTGAAAATGGTAGTCATATTCTTCTTAGAACAAGTTTAAGTTTAAAGTATGGCAAAAACGAGCATCTCACTACAAGAACAGCATAACCGTCTGTCGCAAAATCAAAAAAGGAAATTCATTTACAAAAAAAAATTTAAAGTAAACAAATAAGTTCGAAGATAGATGTGAACTCGCGCTCATTAAAATGGGGTGTAGTAACAACAGAAAATATTGGACATTTGCATTACATCATGAGTTCAATGACTGGCACAACACTTTCTCAAGAGTTAAATTTCATCTCTCATTACAATTTTATATTGTTAATTTGTGGATCTAAAAGGACTCTTTTCAATAGTTCGATTAAGCAAAAAACATTTCTTCAATTCCATTAAAAAAAATTTGCTATCAGATATCCATCAATTGATAAATAAAGAATTTTAACAGCTTTAGACAAGAAAATGATACTAATTAGCAAAGGGTACAGTTTCAAATTTCACCACTCATTGATTGCCAATATACGAACTCCAGAATTCATATCCCCAATGCAATTAAAAATGGCCTCAATCAGATTCGCGTAAAATTTGAATGTTCAAATCCTACTGGGTGAATTTGAATTTATTAGTTTTGTATGTTCATTAAATCAACTAATCAAATAATCAAGTTTTTCTTAATTGATCTTAGCATTACTCAACTATAAATTACCCTCAATGATATGGTGAAACAGGAATCTTGTAAGAACAAGAATAGAAAGGAATCCTTCATCTTTTCTTTGCAAAATTATCATTTGTAGTCAATCACTTTCAATAGTCAACGACTCACTTTTTAAATACATATATCAAAATATTGTAATTTGTTGGTATTACCTTAGCCAGATCCATTATAATTCATAACTTTTGTTTTACAAAAATTAACTTAGAAAAATGAGTGTTATGAACAAATTACAAATTATACTGTATTTCTTCAGTCTTCTATTCTTCACTCCAATATTGTTTATAATTGTACTACCACTTTTATTCATAATACGTGGATTTGTTAAAATTTGTGCAAAATGTGTGAGACTTAAAGAAGCACAAATAATTGGAGGAATGAGCGCTACTTTAGCAGTGGACAAAATTTACACCGCACCATTTATAAATATGACACTAACATTCTACCTAGATCAAGAAACTGATCTGGATTTATTTAAATCAAGATTTATTTCCAACGTAATTGAAAAACGGAAGCCCTGTGGTAAGCTTCAATATCCTACACTAAGGAAGTATGTAACAGAGTTCATGGGTTACTTATTCTGGACATTGTCTGAATCATTTGATCCTTCAAACCATTTCAAACTTTACAAAACTGGGGAAGTAGTGGATGAAGAGGCACTTCAAAAACTTCTCAATGAAATTGTGGTAAAACCATGGGTTGTGAAACAACCGCTTTGGGAATTTATTATGGTTGAAAACTATCAGCGGCAAGAAGAAAATGGAGTAAAAGTTGAAAGTGGCGGAAAGCGGAAACTGACGCCTGTATTAATTTTTAATGCCCATCATTCCCTCTTAGACGGTAAGTAAAATTAAAAATTTTTCTATAGAACCTGTTCGACAACAAAACAATTTTATGCCTTTATACAAATTTATGCAGTATCTGACAGAGCTGGAGTAACGTAGATTAAGAATTAACGGATTAGTAATCCGGATTATGAATTACTAATCCTAAATCCCGCTAAGTTTGATTCAAACAGCTAATGCATAAAACTTGATTAAATGAAAGCGGTTTGGAAATAAAACCCCACACTTTATTATTAATCCAATTGCGATTAGAATATTAATTCTACTGGTTGAAATGCTTAGCCTTGAAAGAAATAAGTCGCAAATCATTAAATCGGAACTTTGACGCAATTTATCAACTTGATAAACCTATCTGTAAACAAAACCCTGAAGTGAAGTAGGCGAAAAATATATCTCAGCCTAAATTGCTCACCAGTCTGTTGTGGCGCTAAAACGATTCTTGTATCTAAAATTTGTTTCTAGGATAATGAGATTTTTGAATTTTAAGGGTTAACTCAGAATTTTCAGTAGACCAATTTGGAATGTGTGAAATATTTTCAATAACCTTCAATTAGTGTTCGGCACAACTCCAACTCCGGAGTTGGAGTTGNTTTGGAATGTGTGAAATATTTTCAATAACCTTCAATTAGTGTTCGGCACAACTCCAACTCCGGAGTTGGAGTTGGAGTTGGAGTTGACTCCACAAATTTTGGGAGTTGGAGTTGGCAACTCCGGAGGGAGAATAAAGAATTTAGGAGTTGGAGTTGCCAGCTCCGGAGTTGACTCCTTGCGCGTTGGAGTCAACTCCGATGACCAATATCTCAACCGCGCGAATTTTTACATGTTTTGCATCTTTACTTCATCATCGAACTTCGAAATTGTGAACAGCTTCACACATCAGGTTACAAGTTTAGTTGTTATTAACAGAAACTGATTCAACACGAATTAATTACCAGAGTCAAATTAACCAATTCCGAACCCAAGCACCGACCACGAAAATAAACGAACTGCACTGTTCCACTCGACTATTGTGTAAAGTGACTCTGACTCCTGAGTCATGACTCTGACTCTGACTCTGGCTCTCATGACTCTGACTCTATGAATTATTTGGGAGTCAGTCATTATATGACTCTGACTCACTCCCTGTTTGAGAGTCAGAGTCATGACTGTCATAGTCAACTCATCAGTAGCAAAGCCATGACTCTTGTGTTAATTTTAAATTTTTAGTATTCATTCATGTTCAAACACGTTTCATTCATCTATCCATTGCATTCATTTTACTTAAGAATGTTTAATCTTTCTGATATAAATCATCTGTTTGTGTTTTGTGTTCGTCCCAATCTTACGGACTTTTAATTAAGAATGGAGGATAATTGCATTATGTTAAATGTGGAAAATTTTCCAGTTAATGAAATTGAAAGTTCATCAACATCGATTAAAGATAATCTAAATTTACAAAAGGTGAGAAAAAAGCAAAGTGACGTCTACAATTTATAGAAATTTTATACAGTTTATAAAATTTTTCTCAATATTTAAAAGAAGATATTAAAATTTTTTTAGTGATCAGAGTCAGAGTCATGACTCAAGAGTCAGCTAGCGAAAATATGGGGAGTCAGAGTCATGACTCCTGAGTCAACTCCTAAACTACAGTAAGTCAGAGTCAGTGACTCGGGAGTCAATGACTCTGACTAAGTGAGATTTGGTAGTCACTTTACACACTACACTCGACAATGTTTTTCGAGGCCTGAGCTGTGTGGTGTATTGTTGTAGCCGGTGCTGCGGTTCGGTTTTGGGTATTTTGACTCTGGTGAAATAATTTAGTGTGTTGTACACATTTGATACCGATCCCTTCAGAAGTAGTTAGTGCTTTTTGATTTTTTTTGCAGTCGCGCCTTCAGTTGCCTCGCATATTTTATTTATTGATTTTGGATTGTCATTGTTATTGAATGAGACTCATTTCTCCCCAACCGCTTCCCAACCCAGATGCACATATGGTCTCCCACCTTTTCCCTCTCTAACGGTAAGCTACGGAAGCCTCAGTTTAACTTCAATTTCTGAAGGGGTGAGGTGTATAATTTTGGTTTGTTTTGATTTTGATGATTTTAAAAGTTTTTTGAATTTATTTTAAATAGAATTAACCT
>NIPM01000402.1:0-48997 GCA_002738285.1 Holacanthella duospinosa | reverse complement strand
GATTGAGTCTTATGCTCAAATCCCCACACTTTCCCGCCGCCAAGAGCGCCCCCTCGGCCTTCGGGAACCGAAGACTACCGGCCCTCCGCCCCTTAATAAGGGGAAGGTCGCCATGTGTGGCGGGGCTGACCCGCCACTTTGAGTTTGAGACAGGGATTGCCACAAAAATTTGGTCTCTGGTGGGGTATGATCCCACGTCTTGGGTATTCCGGACCCAACGCACTAACCATTTGTGCTACAGAGCCTAGTTGGGCAATCCTGTTCTCAAACTCAATACAACTCCGAACTCTCCTTCCTGGTCATTCATTGCCAGGTAAGAAGTCTACTGTCTCATTTATGAGTACAGTAGTGGAGATTGAGTCTTATGCTCAAATCCCCACAGTGGTATGCTTACACCATGAGAAAGTTTTAGTAATTAGGTTGATTATATTTATATGTGAGGTTTGCGAACCAGGGATTGGGAAAAAATTCAAAAAGCTCTAACTACTTCTGAAGGGATCGGTATCTCGCCTGTCATTTTAACCACAGTTAATTTGAAAGTTAAACTATACTAATTCGTAGATTTTCAATTGATTGACATACCATGAAACTAGATAAAAGTAAAAATTTTAAAATTACATCGTGTTTTATGAAACTAAAAACTAAAAATTCAACTCCGGAGTTGGAGTTGCAGCTCCGGAGTGCACTCTCAAAATTTAAGGAGTTGGAGTTGTAGCTCCGGAGCTGACTCCCAAACAATAAGGAGTTGGGAGTTGTGACTCCGGAGTTGTTCAACTCCAACTCCGGCCAAACTCGGAGTTGTGCCGAACACTACGTTCACTGGATTAATACAGAGCAACTCGAAAAATGTTTCCGAAATTGACAACTTAGTGAGCTCCAGCTGAACGCGTGAACCCACGATGATAGGCCTATACGAATACCAAAAACAAATTCTGTTGCGGAGGACTCGTTCAATACGTTGCTAGTTGTTAAACTTAATTTTTGGTTTTCTAAAACTCTGACAATTCAAATAACCTAAGTAAGTTGTGGAATAGTGAAGCATAGCTCATATACCCACGGGATAGTGAGCATAGACTTTTATATCCGATAAAAAATTTTCCCCGTCTCTGTCAAGAGATGAAAAGCACAGATGATGAATCCCCCCACCAACAAAAAAGGCTTTGCTGGTGATAACTGGTGGATCATGCTCACATAGTCAAGGTTTGAAACAGCATTATTCCAATATCGGCTCTGTAGCACAATTGATAGTGCGTTGGGTCCGGAAAACCTAAGTCATGGGATCATACCCCACTAGAGACCATATGTTTATGACAATATCAATCTCAATCTCGCCACAGAATTTTGATGAACATAGTAAATGACTTACGCAAGACAATTTTTACATTGGCATTAAGTTCATCACTTTAGTTTACATGAAAATTTGTTGAAGAAATTTATATTTTTTAATAACATCAAAATATTTACGTAAATATTTTTTATGAACGTATAAACAAAATATTGAAAAATATTGGAGAATATTTAAACTTTATGCAAATTCTGAATCTTGGATCGATGGAGATCCGAGAGTTCACTGGGCTCTGAATTCATTTAGAAAAGTACATAAATACATAAATATTCGGTCTCTTCTTATAACGTTTTGTATTTTTTTACCTTAGGTTTCAGTATTGTCAATATTCTTATTAAGGAAATGACGAGTTTGGACGTAGACAAATTTATTGCCAAGCCCGCACCATCCCTACGAAAGTCAGATAATCAAGAGAAAAAATTTGCGTTTGGAAAGCTTTGTAAAAAGTTGTCCTTCCCGCTGAGGGCACTTTACGAAATTTCTACATATTCAGCGATAGAGGGAGATGTCAACTCGTGGAAAAAATCCATTACCATGACACCTACAGGCAGAAGTTCTACTTTTGATAATACGATTCCGTTGATGTATATTAAGGGTATTCATCGTTCTTACGGCGTAAGTTTTACTACCCTCTTACTAGCAGGAGTTTGTGGTGCGATCCGACGAAGTATGAAGTTGAACTCTGTAGTAATCCCGGAGTTCATCCACTGCTGTCTTATTTTACCAATGCCAGCACATCCAAAAAGTCTCACGAATCACTCGTAAGCTACAAATTTTAAATTATTATGAGGAAACAATTTTTGGTAAATTTGTATAATTTTTTGTAGAACAATTGGGTTTCTCCGCCTTCCAATTGGTGACAACGATCCAAAACGGAGACTTCAAGAAATTGAATTAAGTTTTCAAAAGCTTAAAAAATCAATATTTCCTAAGTTGTATTTTTACATGATCAAGGTACTGGGTGACCTACCGTCAGGGCTTCTCAGGAAAATTATTATGAATAATTCCTCGGTAGATAATGCAACAGTATGTTTAGTCAATTTCCCTGCACCTAGTGAGATATTCACAATTAACAGTAGTCTCGTCAACAAATTTAAACTTCAGGTTGGACCAATGGCAGGCACAGGTAATTTTAAAATATTTAAGAACCGTGGTAGTTATAAAGTGTTAACGATTTTTTTTTACAATTAGCTCTAGTGTATTTTTGTCACTCATACAATGGAAGGATACAACTCTCGGCTGAGGTGGATAAAGAAATTCAAAATTCAGAAAATATTTCAAAAAACCTCATCACACTACTGCAGGAAGAATTAGATGTGCTCCATCAGATTTCTATGAATCCATAAATTTTAGTTGATTATTAAACTTAACAAAAATAAAATTGTCGAAATCCTAAACTTATCTAAATGCTACTTTTAGCCGTGAAATTTGAATTCTCTATATACGAAGTTTATGATAAATTCACCGTAATATCACAACATATTTAATTTAATATTCGCTTAAATATTAGGAATGTTGAGTATCCGCGATAGTATGAACAGGGACATCTTTACTTAATTAATTCATTCTGCCTACTATACTTGAAAAAAGGAAACAAGACATTGTGAAAATTTTTTTTGTCTCAATGGCCTAAAAACGAAATTTTCATTGTATACCTGTAAAAAAATTCCTTTGTTTTCTTTTTGATTATGAGAGCAAAATAGAATCGTAACAGTATATTTTTTATCCATCTCGTTCACAAAATGGCCGTCCTGCTCACTAATGGAAAATTACCATTAGAGTTTTTGGTGTTTCCTAACAACTGTAACTTTTGTAAATCTTTACGGATTACCTTCAAACTTTTTAAATATTTAGAACATACGAATATTTAGCGGAGTTTTGAATTTTATTTCAAAATATTGAAAAATGAATTTTTTATTAACCTTCAAAGTTAGGATGTTTTTTATTGTTGTTGTCTCATAAGGTGTATAGGGATAGGTGATTCAAAACCTACGGCTCCAACAATGAAAATGATGAATAATTGAACAAAATCATTCAAACAGTTCTAGTTTCGCTAAATATTGATTTTCTTCAGATTTGCTATGAATGTGAGTTTCGTCAAGCTAACGGTGAACTAACAAAAAAAATATAATTTTCAATATTTTTTTGTGTAAATTACAAATCAAAATCACAAAATAAATTCGAATACGTTAATGGGGTATCAATCGTCTCGTAATTATATGAGTGCTAAATTGACTATGAGCATTTATAATGACCAATTTTGTGATTAAGAGTTCCGGGCAACAGCACTATACAACAAAAAAAAAACAACATTCTAGCTCTGCTNAGTATACAACAAAAAAAAAACATTCTAGCTCTGCTAAATGTTGATCGATTTTCTTCAAATTTAGTATGTATTTCTGCTAAATCACTCTAAAGNACTATACAACAAAAAAAAAACAACATTCTAGCTCTGCTAAATGTTGATCGATTTTCTTCAAATTTAGTATGTATTTCTGCTAAATCACTCTAAAGGTGAGTTTTCAAAAATCTTTATACTTTTCAAAAATTTTATTTTTAATGCAGATTTATATGAGATTTATATGAAATTTTTGTAAAAAAAAATTNAGGTGAGTTTTCAAAAATCTTTATACTTTTCAAAAATTTTATTTTTAATGCAGATTTATATGAGATTTATATGAAATTTTTGTAAAAAAAAATTTGAACACGTGAATGATACGTAAATCGTCTCGGAGTGATATATGGAGTGTTAAGTTGGATCTATAGTTGCCTTTCCCCGACCGTGTTCACGGGGAAAGTGCGGTGTGACTAGAAAATTTCAATGACACGATCACTTTTTCCCAATGCAACTGTATTCAAACAGGTGCTGAATGTTTAGAATTACACCGCACGTCCCTCGAAGCACGATGGGGAAAAGGCAACTCTAGTTTCAGCTTTAATCGTCGCGTAAAGATATAAGGAGTGCGAAAGTGAAATGAGACAATTACCAGCTCAATAAAGCTATAGATGAGTTTTAAATATCTGTTTGTACTTCTGAATATTTNGTGAAATGAGACAATTACCAGCTCAATAAAGCTATAGATGAGTTTTAAATATCTGTTTGTACTTCTGAATATTTTAGTTTACATAACTAATAACTGACCAACTCCGGGGCGTGCGGCATTTTTTCCAACGGATTTTTCAGATCATNGTGAAATGAGACAATTACCAGCTCAATAAAGCTATAGATGAGTTTTAAATATCTGTTTGTACTTCTGAATATTTAGTTTACATAACTAATAACTGACCAACTCCGGGGCGTGCGGCATTTTTTCCAACGGATTTTTCAGATCATGNTTTAGTTTACATAACTAATAACTGACCAACTCCGGGGCGTGCGGCATTTTTTCCAACGGATTTTTCAGATCATGTTGCCCTGACCTTAGAGGTCACCAGTAACTGGAATTTAATGACTTTGCTCATAATCGCTTGTTAAGCTAAATTATACTCAAATTGGGGTCAGTGTATCCAGCTGACAATTAGTTGGCATAAACTTTGATGTATTGCAAAAAATGACCCGCCCTCCCAAGAACGGGGCGTATAGATTTATTTCCAATGCCTAGCGTAGTTGCCATCTGTCTCCTCAATGCTTACTACTATTATACACCGGGGAGGTGCGGGGATGTGCAAGAATGGATTGAATAGATGGGGGGGGGGGGTATGCATTCCTCCCGTGCTTTTCCACAGCCCTCCCATTATTGTTCAATAATGTCTGTTTGAGAATAAAAATAAAAGGGAAACCATGCAACATCTATGCGGGAACTGATCCGAATTTCACAATTGTTTTTTTCCATCATGTATTCAACACCAAATTTCATATAAGCCGATTTGCAACAATTTGACATTATATAATAACTAAAAATTTCCTTACATTAGAACTCGGTCCTATTTAAAGAAAGAGGGAGAAATTTTGCTGCAAAGAGTTTTCAACAAAACTTTTAATATTATAAATAATGAATTAAATAAATTAAAAATTAAAATATAATAATATTCCCAAAATGGATGATGGAGGTATTTATTCAGCTAAAGCATGGAATAATTTTATCTAATATAGCCNTAATAATATTCCCAAAATGGATGATGGAGGTATTTATTCAGCTAAAGCATGGAATAATTTTATCTAATATAGCCATGTAAATCGACAAGGCTCACTCTAACTATATATAAATATATGTAAAGAATAATTAATTTAAGAAAAACCTAAACCTAGGTAGGTAGGTTTACTTTAGATAGAAAACGAAAGGTAAAAAGAGGCGATAGTTTTTACTTGCTGATGATGTTGATTCTTGATATTCTTGCGCATGATTTTTCCTGGTAGGGATTTTTAAACATCAACTAGGTTCTACAGAGTTTCAACAAACAAATTTTAAAATGGTAGTCATACTCTTTTTAGAACAAGTTTAAGTTTAAAATATGGCAAAAACGATCATCTCACACTACAAGAACAGCATAACTGTCATTCCCAAAATCAAAACAAAAAAAATATTTAACGTAAACAAATAAGTTCGAAGATATATGTGGACTCGCGCTCATTAAAATGGGGTGGAGTAATAACAGAAAATATTGGACATTTGCATTACATCATGAGTTCAATGACCAGCACAACAGTTTCTCAAGAGTTAAATTTCCTCTCTCATTCCAATTTTATATTTCTCTTTATGGATCTAAAAGGATTCTTGTCAATATAGTTCGATTAAGCAAAAAGCATTTCTTCAATTCTATTCTTTAAAAAAAATTTGCTATCAGATATCTCTGAATTGATGAATAAAGAATTTTAACAGCTTTAGACAAGAAACTGATACTAATTTGCAAAGAGTACAATTTGACACCACTCATTGATTGCCAATATGGAGAACTCCAGAATTCATAACCCAAATGAATTATAAATGGCCTCAATCAGATACGCGTAAAATTTGAATGTTCAAATCCTACTGGCTGAATTTGAATTTATTAATTTTGTATGGTCATTAAGTCAAGTAATTAAATAATCAAGTTTTTCTTAATTCATCGTAGCATTACTCAACTATAAATTGCCCTCAATGATATGGTGAAACAGGAATCTTGTAAGAACAAGAATAGAAAGGAATCCTTCATCTTTTCTTTGCAAAATTATCATTTGTAGTCAATCACTTTCAATAGTCAACGACTCACTTTTTAAATACATATATCAAAATATTGTAATTTGTTGGTATTAGCTTAGCCAGATCCATTATAATTCATAACTTTTGTTTTACAAAAATTAACTTAGAAAAATGAGTGTTATGAAAAAATTACAAATTATACTGTATTTCTTCAGTCTTCTATTCTTCACTCCAATATTGTTTATAATTGTACTACCACTTTTATTCATAATACGTGGATTTGTTAAAATTTGTGCAAAATGTGTGAGACTTAAAGAAGCACAAATAATTGGAGGAATGAACGCTACTTTAGCAGTGGACAAAATTTACACCGCACCATTTATAAATATGACACTAACATTTTACCTAGATCAAGAAACTGATCTGGATTTATTTAAATCAAGATTTATTTCCAACGTAATTGAAAAACGGAAGCCCTGTGGTAAGCTTCAATATCCTACACTAAGGAAGTATGTAACAGAGTTCATGGGTTACTTATTCTGGACATTGTCTGAATCATTTGATCCTTCAAACCATTTCAAACTTTACAAAACTGGGGAAGTAGTGGATGAAGAGGCACTTCAAAAACTTCTCAATGAAATTGTGGTAAAACCATGGGTTGTGAAACAACCGCTTTGGGAATTTATTATGGTTGAAAACTATCAGCGGCAAGAAGAAAATGGAGTAAAAGTTGAAAGTGGCGGAAAGCAGAAACTGACGCCTGTATTAATTTTTAATGCCCATCATTCCCTCCTAGACGGTAAGTAAAATTGAAAATTTTTCTATAGAACCTGTTCGACAACGGAACCTGTTACGCAGTATTTGAAAGAGCTGGAGTAACGCAAATTAAGAATTAATGGATTACTAATCATGAATCCCCCTAATTTTGATTCAAACAGCTAATGCATAAAGTTTGATTAAATGAAAGCTGTTTGGAAATAAAATCNATCCTTCAAACCATTTCAAACTTTACAAAACTGGGGAAGTAGTGGATGAAGAGGCACTTCAAAAACTTCTCAATCAAATTGTGGTAAAACCATGGGTTGTGAAACAGCCGCTTTGGGAATTTATTATGGTTGAAAACTATCAGCGGCAAGAAGAAAATGGAGTAAAAGTTGAGGAAAGTGGCGGAAAGCGGAAACTGACACCTGTATTAATTTTTAATGCCCATCATTCCCTCCTAGACGGTAAGTAAAATTGAAAATTTTTCTATAGAACCTGTTCGACAACGGAACCTGTTACGCAGTATTTGACAGAGCTGGAGTAACGCAAATTAAGAATTAATGGATTACTAATCATCAATCCCCCTAATTTTGATTCAAACAGCTAATGCATAAAGTTTGATTAAATGAAAGCTGTTTGGAAATAAAATCCACACTTCAGTATTAATCTAATTGGGATTAGATTAATTCTACTGGTTATTGAAATGCTTAGCCTTGAGAGAAATAAGTCGCAAATCATTACATCAGAGATTTGAGGCAATTTATCAACTTGACAAACCTATCTATGAAAAAAACTGTGAAGTGAAGTAGTCGAAATTATATCGGAGCCTAAAATCTGTCTGTTTTACCGCAAAAACGATTCTTGTATCTAAAATTTGTTTCTAGGATGATCAAATTTTTGAATTTTAAGAGTTAACTCAGAATTTTCTGTAGACCAATTTGGAATGTGTGAAATATTTTCAATAACCTTCAATGCATGTTCACTGGATTACTACAGAACAATTCGAAAAATGTTTCCGAAATTGAAAACTTAGTGAGCTCTAGCTGAACGCGTGAAGGATGATAGGCCTATCGGAATATCAAAAACAAATTCTGTTGCGGAAGACACGTTCAATACGTTGCTAGTTGTTAAACTTATTTTTTGGTTTTCTAAAACTCTGACAATGCAAATAAACATAATTAAGTAACATTGCTCATATATCTACGTGATAGTGAGCATAGACTTTTATATCCGATAAAAATTTTTTCCCGTCTCTGTCAAGAGACGAGAAGCACGGATGATGAATCCCCCCACCAACAAAAAAGACTTTGCTAGTGATAACTGGTGGATCATGCTCACATAGTCAAGGTTTGAAACATCATTATTCCAATATCGGTTCTTATCGGCTCTGTAGCACAATAGATAGTGCGTTAGGTCCGGAAAACCTAAGTAATGGGATCATACCCCACTAGAGACCATATTTTTATTACAATACCAATCTCAATCTCGCCACAGAATTTTGATGAACATAGGAATTGACTTATGCAAGACAATTTTTACATTGGCATTAAGTTTATCAGCTCAGTTTACATGAAAATTTGCTGAGGAAATATATTTTCTTTAAAAACATCAAAATATTTACGTAAATATTTTTTATGAACGTATAAACAAAATATTAAAAAATATTGGAAAATATTTAAACTTTATGCAAATCCTGAATCTTGGATCGATGGAGATCCGAGAGTTTACTGGGTTCTGAATTCATTTAGAAAAGTACATAAATACATAAATATTCAGTCTCATCTTATAACATTTTGTATTTTTGTTACTCTAGGTTACAGTATTGCTAATATTCTTATTAAAGAAATGACGAGTTTGGACGTAGACAAATTTATTGCCAAGCCCGCACCATCCCTACGAAAGTCAGATAATCAAGAGAAAAAATTTGCCTTTGGAAAGCTTTGTAAAAAGTTGTCCTTCCCGCTGAGGGCACTTTACGAAATTTCTACATATTTAGCGATAGAGGAAGATGTTAACTTGTGGACAAAATCCATTACCATGACACCTACAGGCAGAAGTTCTACTTTTGATGATACGATTCCGTTGATGCATATTAAGGGTATTCATCGTTCTTGCGGCGTAAGTTTTACTACCCTCTTACTGGCAGGAGTTTGTGGTGCAATCCGACGAAGTATGAAGTTGAACTCTATAGCAAACCCGGAGTTCATCCACTGCTGTCTTATTTTACCAATGCCAGCACATCCCAAAAGCCTTACGAATCACTCGTAANTCCCGGAGTTCATCCACTGCTGTCTTATTTTACCAATGCCAGCACATCCCAAAAGCCTTACGAATCACTCGTAAGCTAAAAATTTTAAATTATTATGAGAAAACAATTTTTGGTAAATTTGTTATAATTTTTTGTAGAACAATTGGGTTTCTCCCCCTTCCAATTGGTGACAACGATCCACAACGGAGACTTCAAGAAATTGAATTACGTTTTCAAAAGCTAAAAAATTCAATATTTCCTATGTTGCATTTTTACATAGTCAAGGTTGTGGGTGACCTACCGTCGGGGCTTCTCAGGAAAATTGTTATGAGTAATTCATCAATAAATAAAGCGACAGTATGTTTAGTCAATTTCCCTGCACCTAGTGAGATATTCACAATTAACAGTAGTCCTGTCAAGAAATTTAAACTTCAATTTGGACCAATGGCAGCCACAGGTAATTTAAAAATATTTAAGAACCGTGGTGGTTATAAAGTATTAAAAAAATTTTTTTACTATTAGCTCTAGTGTATTTTTGTCAATCATACAATGGAAGGATACAACTATCGGCTGAGGTGGATAAAGAAATTCAAAATTCAGAAAATATATCAAAAAACCTCATCTCACTATTCCAGGAAGAATTAGATCTCCTCCATCAGATTTCTATGAATCCATAAATTTTTGGTGTTCATTGAACATACCAAAAATAAAGTGGTCGAAATCCTACACTTCAGTAAATGCTACTATTGACGAGGAATTTGAATTTTCTGTATACGAAGTTTATGATACATTCACCCTAATATCATAACATATTTAATTTAATATTTGCCTAAATATTAGGAATGTTGAGTATCCGCGATAGTATGAACAGTAACATCTTTACTTAATTAATACGTTTGGCTACTATACTTGAAGAAGGAAAAAGGAAATTGTGAGAAAAAAGTTTGTCCCAATGTCCTAAAATCAAAATTTTCAGTGTATACCTGTAAAAAAAATGTTTTGATTCCTTTTTGATTATGAGAATAAAATACAATCGTAACAATAATATCTGTTTGAGAATAAGGATAAAAAAGAAACCATGCACCATCCAAGTGAGAGCTGATCCGAAATTCACTGTTTTTTTTTCGCTACGTATTCAACTAACACCGAATATCATATAAACCGATTTTCAACGATTTGACATATAATATTATCAAAAAAGTTCCTTACATTAGAACTCGGTTGTATTTAAAGAGAGGGGGAGAATTTTTGTTGCAAAGAGTGTTCAACAAAACTTTGAATTCGATACACGAAAAAATTCAAAATTTCATAAAATTTTCAATCTTCCCATAAAGTTTACTTGCACCTGCATAATATGCATTGGAATTGTTACTTCGCATCTAAAAAATTGTTTTATTTATACTAGTATTTAAAATTATCAAAATTATGTTTTTGGATAAGTTCTACAGTGTATGAGAACCTTTCTGATTTATATTACAAAGAAATGACAATACCAAATCAGTGATATTGAAATTAAACAAAGTATGAACAAAAAAACATGTGATTTATATACAGGCAGATTCATGTCGAAGCACGTCAAATACTTTTGAGCATTAATGTCTTGCTACACACAAAATATGTTATAAACACGGAAGTTATGCCACACACATGCACATCAAACTCTATTAATACACAACAGACTCCATAATCACACACTCGGAAGTCACGCCACACTAAAAACAAACTCCATAAATAAACCAAACTCACGGGAAACTCCTCAAACTCATATCACACACTCGACAACTTTTGTTCGATGTGTGGACTTTTGAGAGTGTATTAGGTTTGGTGTGTGGGTGTGTGTTAGTGTGTAACAAAGTATCAACAACTCGTTAAGAAAATTAAAATTAAAAGATTATCGATTTTAACACATTTTTACAAAAATAAAATTGAAATGTTTTTTGTTCTACCATACATATAACAATACAGCAGTATTTGTGGAATATAAAACCTTTACTTTACCATTTTCTAGACTTGATTGACCTTAAATATGTCCAATAATTATAAAAAAAATTAATTACAATGGAATTATCCTATATTCTATTTAAACTGTGGGCAGTTTCCAATGAACTTATAGAATTTTATCATTTGGTTAGCTGATTGGTCCTTTGCTTTCTCATTCTTCTTTAAAGAATTAACTAAAGTTAATTCTCGCAAGAAATATTATTACTCTGGGGTTAACTAATCATGTCTCTGGATTTTAATATGTTTATGAAGTTTGTTGAGTGTTTAGGTTTTGTGTGCATGGAGTTTGGTGAGTATCTGGGCTAAAGTAAGGCAGCGGGTCTTGACGCCTACTGCCAAGCAAAAAAATCGCATGCCTACTCACACAGTGAAAGAAAATTGTAATCAAGACAACAACAAAATTGTAATCATTGTTTTCATACAACCTAAAAAACGTAACTTTAATGCTTAGGTGAAGTAACAAGAAACATAAACTCATTTCACAAAAAGCTAAGATTGTAAGAACTTAACCTAAAAATTCTATAATAACCTAACAAAAAACCTAAGTAATAAAAACCTCAACAAATCTAAAAAAAAAACTACACTTCACGTCGTAAGAACCAAATATAAAAACCTAACGAAGACGCTTAAATAGATTAACAGAAAACCTAACATGACAATCTAAACACCTAAACAGCAGAGACCGTAAGAACCTAAATAAAAATTAACTTAACTTAACAAACTAATAACCTAGCAAACTGCCAAACTAACAATCTAACCTAAAATCCTTAAATAACCTAACCCTAACCTTAAAATCTAACAAACTAACAACCTAACAATCTAATTTAAAAATCCTAAAACAAACGTAATCTTAAATAAGATAACAAGAAACCTAAACTGTCTGTAATGCCATCTATTGAGACGTCTGACTCTAGAAGGTAATTATAATTTAAAAAATGAAATCAAACAACCTAAAAAAATTTGTGAGGATCATGTGCCTTGATATCAAAATTCCGAGTAGCCCCGGCTTATGGTCACTTTTACTTATCCGTCTCTTGAGATTTCTCTAAAGGACGGAAAGATTAGTCAATTTAGACTCCATCTAGGCATCTCTCAAGCGTTGCTTGAGAGAAGCAACGCGAGAATGTTTTGAGAAAAAACGTTCAGTGATGATGTCTCTCTCTCATTCTCCCCTCTTTTGCCTTAAGCTTAGTATACAACCGGTCATTATCATCATGATAACGCTCGTCATCGACATAATTTCCATTTTCGCAATGGATTATGTCGATGCAAATGTGTTGAGTTTTAAAATAGTACGTGATAAATTATCATTGTGAGAAAAAAACTTTCTTTTTCACGATGATAATAGGCTCGGGCTTTCTTTCTCACAGTGAGAATTTTCTGCTAGGAGGGAAACAGCAAGATTTAAGCTTAGGGCAAAGTTAGCATAAGCAACAGTCGCTGGAAGATGAAACATTTGGGTAACTACATCTCCTTTTGTGCTCCAATCACATCATAAAACTTCTTGCGCAAGATTTAATAAATTTTTATTGAACATAATTACATGCGTACAGTTTTAGGGGAACCAAATTCTGGGCGGGGACTGTACATTAGCATTAACATGATAATTCAAAATGCAACCATGTTCGGATGGAGATATCTTGGGAAAGATGATCAAGAGTCATGAAAAAATAATGGATACACTATCGCGTCTACCAAAAAATTTCATCAAGTCAATACTTGTGCAAGAAGTTGCATGATTTAGTTAAAGCAATAAGTACAACGACGGATTGTTAGTAACTTTAACACTTTGTTTTATAATTTGAAATTGCAGTATTAGTTTTTGAAACCAACAAAAACATAATATTTGAAAAAAAACTCTATTTTAGAATTTGATTCCATGTATAAAAAATTCCAAAGTAATAAAAAATTGTAATCATATTTGCCTTAGATTATGATTACTGATTACAGATTACTAATCTATGATTATGATTACTCCTGAATGTAATATTAATCATGATTAGTAATCGATTACGTATTTTTGACTGTAATCATGTAATCAGTAATCTTATTACATTTTTTTCTGTAATCAAACCTGCTCTGAGAATAATCAACACAGAGGAGAAAAGCCGGAAATAGGCTGAGTAGATTAATTTTTTGCAGTGACTAGTTGTGGACTGAGGTAGAAAAATTTCACTGGCATAACTTTATTTACCAGTGATTTTCACTATGAAAGTAATTATGTCAATCGCATTAACATAATACTTTTTCATAGTGAAAGTTAATGCCAGGAGTTGTGTATTAAGCTTTAAGGAATGTCCCTCATCTTGAACATGGTCTGTTCGCATTGGATTTTGTACTATTATTGCAAACCCCATCTCGATCCGTCTAGTCGGTTTTGAGTTAATGTATTATGCAACAGATAATAAAATTTTAAACTGTTACATTATTACAGAAAAGTTTGATTTGAAGAAATCGTAGTTGATTGAAAGTGCAAAAGTAAGTAGCAACATTGTTCGTCGGGATTTATTCACAACGGTTACATGGCAAAGCTGCAAATAAAATATACACATCTCAATGTTCACACTTCCTGCAAATCTACAGAACACTAAATCCTGTTTGGATATTAAGGCATTGATCATTCTCTGCAATTTATTTCCAAGTGCAATAGCTTCTAAGTGTTGTGCGAGTGTATTAAACTTGTTGACGAAAAGGAACGCATTTGAATCTCTGGCATATGCGTCAATTGATGTACGTGTCGTCCCCAAAATCAACTGATGAAATTTAATCGACTTGGTCCAATGTTGTTCAATCAAAATGAAATTCTTATTGGCCTAGCTCACTTTGCACAAACACTAATGGGTTTAAAAAAATTATCCAACATGTTTGTCATATATAAAAATGTCTAATTGAATAAAAATATATTTATCACTGAAATAATATATCTTGATTAACTCTGCAACCATTTATCAATAATGCTTCATACCTGCCATACGCCAATAGGACACTATTTTGTTTGAAGTGTATGCTTATGCCAATAACAAAATACTTGAATCCTTGATGTCAATGGAGTAATCAGAGTTTGCAAAACTTTTTGTAAATAATGTCAAAATCCGGTATTAATCACAAGCACAGAAAATGATAGGAAAATTGACAAATTTTTGTGAGAACTGAGATAGAGAAATCTAAACTTTGAGTCGTCATTCAATTCGACCATCGATTTTGTAGTAATTCGCTAAAGAAGTTTACTATTTTCGGTTGATTTGAACTACAAAATTTATTATCGATATAGTCCATTGTTCGGGAGCAACAAAAATTATTGCGAAAAGAGGTCACGCTACGTCGATGTTCTATTGCACAATTTTTCTGCCATGCGAGTTTTCTGTTCCGTTGTTATGAGTATTCCTGTAAACTTTTCGAATTTTGGAGGTTGTATTTTTCAACCTAGAGAACATAAACTTGGCATATTATATGCGGTATAAACACTTTGATGTCTCACTGCATAAAGTTCGTAGTAAACATATTTAGTTTAAGGCAACCTATCTCAAACATACAGTTCGAGACAACCACTCATACCCTAATTCTAATAAAGCAGTAGGCTCAACTGTCTAGTTCCAAAACCAATAAGAATTTGATGCAACCGAAAAATTAAGTCTTTGGGAATAGAAACAACGAAAAATACTTTCTCAATGTCCTTCCATACCAATTGCCAACTCAAATTTAGAAATTATTTGACGATATTTATATTCAACTATAATAAAATTAATTTCAGTGTATCCAAAAAAAATTTTTCCCCGTAAACTATGCAAAGGGAAGATTTTGGATATGTTTTAATGGGTGGACATTTAAACGGCAGAATTCGAAACAATGAAACTAAACGAGAAAATGAAATTTCACATCCTCTACTTTTGTCGCAAGAAATATCCAATCTTACAAACACAAGCAGAAAGTAAAACGTAAGGGCTTTTCCCAGAATTGTTTTAAATACCTATTTATAACATTGACTTACTGAGTGATTAACTTCTCACACATAATTTCCTAAACAAGATAATTCAGCCAGTACTTGTTCAATTACAAAATGTTTAAATCCTACGTGATAAACACAAACATAAAATTTATAATAGGCTAGACTATAATAGGCTACAAAATACATTTTTGGTGAATCTCACACTTTGCCTTTCTCTAGATAGGTTCCTCCCATGTCTCGAAACCTTAACTAAGGTGAGAATTTTCCCTTACAGTGATGCAACCGTTTCGTTTCGTTTCGTCTTTTAGAACAAACGGAAACGAAACGAAACGGATTAGATGGAAACGAAGCGGCATAAATGTAGGCAAAAACGGAAACGAACCTAAACGGAAAATGGTAAAACATTAGGTTGAGCGAATCAATTTATTACTGCGGAATAAATATAAATTTAGGTTGGACTTAATTCATAATCGATCGAAAATCTAGTGTCGATTACGGATCTGATACCCATTGTCAATTGTAAAACAAAATTTTGTAAAAGTTTTGCAAATTGGTGCAATAAAGTTAGCATATGATTTATTAGCTAAAGGTACCGATTTAGATTTGAGCGAGCATGACGTCAATCGTTCCATAATCTTGTCTAGATTGTGGATATGACATGTACCTATGCTGCATTAAACTTATCGAACTTGAAATTACCTTTGTTCCGTGTTTTTACTAAAAAAGGAGTTCTCTAAATCTTAAAAAAAAATAGAATTTTGGGTTCAATGGTTAAAAAGTTACAATTTGAAATCTTCCGAATATCCTTCACTAAAATTCTGTCGGATAGGCTAACCGCTTAATATTGGATAATTTTCAACTCATGGGGATTTCATTCTTATTAAAGCTCCTATACAAATAAGTAATTTAATTGAGATAATGTTAATGTATAACATTTTGAAGTACTGTACATTTTGAAATTGTAATTGTTTTATTATGTAAATTGTAATTGCTTTCTAAATTCTTCAAGCTGAAAAATTTTCTTTCTGCTTCTGATCCGTCTAGCTGTACTTGCTTGAAAGTTAAATCGAAACAAGTTTCTCCAGAATCCTTGCAACATGTATGCCCACAAGGCTAAGTAACGTCACTTGTAGGTGAACTATTTAAATATTCAGCATCACTCATGTATGTGTGCTTTTTAGAACCAACGGAGATTTTTCTTCCAGAAGAGAAGTTGTAGGTGTAATGGCATCACTGGTGAAATTCACTTAGCCAATGTGTGAAAAAACTCTTTCCAAAGAACAGTTGACTCTTTCACTGATTATTAATGAACTCTCTGACCATTCGAACTGTTTAGCTTGGGTCTAGTTGCCTGTCCTTGATCGTGCTCATGGAGAAAGTGCGGTGTGATTAGAAAATTTCTATGACACAATCACTTTTTCCCAATGCAACTATTCAAATAGATGCTGAATGTTTACAATTGCACCGCACTTTCCCCGGGGCATGATAGGGGAGAAGCAGCTCAAGCTTCACTCTTTATTATTTGGTGAGAGACTAAAGAGTTGACATGGCGGTTTGGAGTGAGAAAGTCAATGAGTAATAGTTTGGGATACCCATAAATAAATTGGATGAATTTATAAAACCACTATCAAAGTTGGGCACCTTTGGTTAATTTTGAAATTGTTACTAGAAATTGCATTTTAGTATTAGTGTTCTGCATGACTCCCAGTTTGATGAGTCAGAGTCATTGACTCTGAACTTTTTCAATTGGACTCTTAGTCAGAGTCATGGCTGACTAAGATACACATAATACAGAGTGCATAATACTGATATGAAAACTGTTCTGATGCCAAATTCTAACCACTGAAGATTGACTTGACCAGAATCAAGCGCAAGTTTCCTAGTCGAAGCATGTGGGTCTAAATAGGTGGTTAGATTCAACCAAAGGAGATTCATTTGCTACTGCACATAAGAACATAATTCTAAATATTGAGTCAGACTATTTTTCAGTCTCCTCTATCTTCAGATTCTTATGAAGTGTAAATTGAGCTCCCTTTGGTTCAATCTAACCTAGTTTGGCTGCAGCAATGACCGCAGCTGCCATTTCGTCGTTAGTCGTAAGTTTCCAGACTTTTGGTCCAAAAGGAATTTTTCTTACACAATAATATCTTTCACAGTACGTGCTTGACGTATTTGATGATTTACCGCAGACGGATGATTGTTATATCTGACAAGTAGCTGCTCGTACGAGGCGTCTGGGTCCCGGTAGCGATATTTGATCTAAATCAGTCGAAGCATCGGCGGTACTCCAATTTATATAAAACAACTTTCGACTAAATGATTCCTTGTTTTAAATGTAATAACTTGTGATGTTATAAAATAAACAAAATTCTGATGCCAATTTATAGTGGGTGACACAGAAAGGTCCGGTGGAGTGAGGATCTCTAGGTAGCCCTTATTAACTCACTCTGTATAAATCACGGAAAATCATATATTACATTCTTAAGTAAAATTATTTTGACGAAAGTTAGAACAAAATAAGACATAAACGGTGCACCCTATACATGGGGATGGATAGCATTTGTAGAAATTTTTTGATTTATATACCTATTTTTATTAACGTCTAAAGATTGTCGTAACTTAAATGAAAGCACAATTCTCATTCATTTATTGGCTAATTGTTTTCTCCAAAACAGCAGCTGAATATTGGGACAGTTTTGCTAAGGTTAAGATTTGAACTACTTAAATCCTTCTAGCAAGGACATATTGACATGGGGAAATATCGCGCTATAAGACCAACGGCTAAAGATCCGAGTTCTAAGCCCAAGTTCGTGGTAGATGGCTCGTTATAAGACCGAAACATGCGCAATCTCGACATTTTTCTTTTCTCTTCTTATTTTTGGAAGTTAAATACGTGATTGGGGCATACTAATTTCTTTCCACAAACTTATTTTACTACTTTTCACACTTAAATTCATAAATGCATAAAGTGATTGATTTTTAAATTGGATAAAGTAATTAAATTAAGTTCTTATTTGTTATCCTACCAAATTAAAATGTCACATGAAATCTGAAAAAATACAAGCAGTTGCAGCTATACATGGATTAACCATAGATTATTTCAAACACTTATGTCTAAGTGCTTCGAGTTATTTAAGCTCAGCTTAGGCAACAATAGAGATACAAATTTAACAAACAAAAATTATATATAGATTTTTGAATTTGTATCTCTATATATGCAACAATGTATTTTCCATTTTGTGATAAAACATTTCGATGAGTGCTCATCGAAAGTGTCAATCTGATACTTAGTAGTCATCGGCCTCTTAAACTCTCTTCCAAATTTGTTTCCTAATTCCTGAACTTAAGATTTAAGGTTCCCTCAAATGTTCCCAAAGATAAAACTAAGGAAAGCTTAGATTAAGGAAGTTCGAATCACTCCGACATTAAAGTTACTGTTCTCGTATAATTTTGTTAACAATTGCTGTAATGCCACCTTCACTTTCATGTTTCCGCCATTACAAAGTCAATTTTGGAGAATAAAAATTTCATTAGAGTACAAGCGATAGTTATAGATTAGTTGAAATGGTATACCGCAAACTTATCCCAGCATTGCTTATTCATTTAACCATACCAATGTTATTTATTTGTGTGTAAAGTTTTAAATTGGACGGAGACTGTTAACATTTTAAATTGGGCCCAATAACAGATGGAACCAGAAAGGGCCTTTAGAAGATATTGAAATTATTCTCTAAGAAAGATTGGTCATTATCTTGTTAAAAATATTATTCCTGCTGAATAAGTAAATACCTTATTTAAAAAAATTAAAAGCTTAAGAACAAATGTAAATATTTTTGTAAAATTTTAATTTTTGATTGTTTAATAAAAAATAATGATCTAGAGATTATTTACTTCTGGGGTCATTCCAAACTATTTGTTTGAATGTAATTTTAAAAAAATTTACAGAAAATACGTCAAAATAGAAAAGTTTTCTAATTATTTTCTTAAACCTTTTCTTTCTAAACAACAAAACCTTTAAAAACCTTAATGTTTCTAAATTTAATTGCCATGAAATTCTGTTCATCAGACGTTACATCAAACTAGAGACATACAAGTACTTTAGTTGGTTATGATACAATAATATCCTTATACTTCTTGCGCAGAATTTGAAATTCTTTAGGCTAGAATGGAAAAGTCTGTCCGTTATTCAGGTGAGTATTTTGTTGAAAATTTTTTATGATCCTTCATCGAAATTAGAAACGGATTCAATTTCCATCTCTCATGCGCAAGATACTTCTAGCGGAACATGGTTGCATTTTAAATTATCATGTTAATGCTAACACTTAAACCTAATGTAATGGTATCTAATACTAAAGCGGATAGATAAAACTAAAATTTTAAGAGAAAATTCTATTCCGCTAAACCTCTAGTCACTCAACTCACATTCACCCAAAAATTTCATCTAATCTTGCGTAAGGTTGCATGACGTGATAAAGAAATTAGCAAAATTTAAGAAAGAAGCATTAATAAATATTACAAACATTTCAGTTTAACTCATACCCCAAAAACAACTTAAATAATAGAATTTCCGAGGCCGTGTAAGTGAAAGTCTATATGTGTATGTTTCTGATACGTATATGTGACAGGAAGAAAATTTTGAATACTGGTTTTTACTATAACACTAACTAAAATAGACTCGGCTAACCCCCTTTGAATTTTTATTTGTTTATAGTTACTTTGTGTAACATGAGGGGCCTAGTTTACAATATACATAGTAACTATGTAATAGAAAGGCATGGTATTGCTTTCACATTGTATTCTCCCTGTTTAGCCAAAACTACAGCTTCAAGAACAGAATACTAAAATTCATACTTCAAAAGATGTTTCCATAAATTAGATTTTTCACAGGAATCTTGACCAGAGATGGAACCAGCCGGCCGCGGCGAAACTGATTTCTCCCCTTTCTTCTAGGCGAAATAGACCCAAAAAAGTGGAAGAAAGAGGCGAAATTGAATTATTTTTTATTGAGGAACACTGCTTCTATCATTATCCTCTTTCCTTGGTCCACTCCGCGGGAATTGAAAATTTTAAATACAAAATTACTGACTTTTCGCCCCTTTCGCCCAGGTGTCGCCCCTTATTGCCGGCAGAAATGGGCGAAAAGGGCGAAACGGTATTTCTGCCAGCAGAAACCGAAACTCTGATTTTGACTTTAGCTACTAAATGTATTATACATAAATACTCCCATGTTCAAAATAGTTTCCTATTACTTTCGAGTATAAGGATTGACAAATTTATTTTTAATTAACAAATGTCAATTTAAGTTCGGCGTCTCTATTTCATCCTATAGGAAACCGATATCTTTAATCATTTAATTTATCCACAGTTTGCAACTTTCACACAAATTTGTTTTTGCTAATCAACAAAATTGAATTTTCTTTGAATGTAATCCTGAACGCTAAAAAGACNCAATTTAAGTTCGGCGTCTCTATTTCATCCTATAGGAAACCGATATCTTTAATCATTTAATTTATCCACAGTTTGAAACTTTCACACAAATTTGTTTTTGCTAATCAACAAAATTGAATTTTCTTTGAATGTAATCCTGAACGCTAAAAAGACAAAGTCACGTGCTAAATTCTGTTCCCATTTAAAATTCACTAATCCAATACAAATACATCAGGAAGTAAATAAAATTTAGCACAAACTTCATGTTGCGTTAGGATATTAACTTCAAATCTCTTATCTGCAATTTCTCGCAACGCAATTGTGCCTTGTGGTGCAAGGGTCATACTCATAACAAGGAGTTTTAAACTACATCATCCATATCATCCATAATAAAGGCGGTTTGTTGTTTTATGAGTATGNCTCATAACAAGGAGTTTTAAACTACATCATCCATATCATCCATAATAAAGGCGGTTTGTTGTTTTATGAGTATGTATTAACTCACTTTTAAATAAAATTCTAGCTGTTCAACTGGTTATTCTGCTGTAACATAACTAAATTATTATTCAATTNAACTCACTTTTAAATAAAATTCTAGCTGTTCAACTGGTTATTCTGCTGTAACATAACTAAATTATTATTCAATTTAGTATCACTTTTGTTGCACAACTATGTTTAGAAATAGACACGACCNTGTAACATAACTAAATTATTATTCAATTTAGTATCACTTTTGTTGCACAACTATGTTTAGAAATAGACACGACCATCGGCGTTGGATCACACTTAGCCTCAGCTAAATTTAGTTAACTTTGTTTATGATAGTCCAGCTCATTGACTCAACATTATCACTCTAATTTTCCGTGAATATGAATAACCATACAATCGAAAATGTACCCGCAGGCTAAAGCAAACATAAATAGAACCACCCAGAAATAGATGTGATAAATGAAGTGCTAAAATCGATAAAATTTAGACTATAACCTTTTGAGACCCCTTTTGCAACCAATATTTTGCAAATATTAAATTGAACGAAATTAATNAAATTTAGACTATAACCTTTTGAGACCCCTTTTGCAACCAATATTTTGCAAATATTAAATTGAACGAAATTAATTTTAACTATTGTTATAATCCTGGTAAAAATCGAAAAACTTACTTAAAATTAGTTGGACGAAATTCCCAGAGATCACTATGTAGGATCAAAAGGAATGATGGGGCCTATTCCAAAATAAACCCATGTTGGTAAGGGAGAGAGATTGTTCTTTATTTGATTCTCTCTGTTCAAAGGTTTAAGACAGTCTAACCAAAGAGTAATCTCCTTGGNAGAGAGATTGTTCTTTATTTGATTCTCTCTGTTCAAAGGTTTAAGACAGTCTAACCAAAGAGTAATCTCCTTGGTCAGATAATAATAATATTAATAATTATAATTATATTATAATTACATATTATAATATAATTATAATAAGGTCTGGGACTTTACTTGTGTGGACACTTTCGCCCAATCATATATCTCATAAACCAAACAAGACTCTGGAGCTACCGCTATCATTGCCGAAGCTAGGAAGATTAAAAAATACAACTTTCTGCCAGAAAATAAATTCACTTTCGTTCTAAAGCTGTCGAGTCAAGTGGAGTATGGGGGACTCAAAGGTCTAAAGAAAATTGGCAATTACATTCAAATAGCATCCGAAGAACCTCGTTCTACGTCGTTTCTGATTCTGCGGATAAGTCTAGCTATTCTACAAAGAAACGCCACTTCCATTTTGGGCATTCTTCCAAGAGGAAAACAGTTGGGAGAAATTTTCTTTCTTTAATTTCAATAGATCCATTTCTGTTCTTTTAATATTTTTTATATTTGCAATTTATTATGTTGTGTTTTTCCATTCATCGCAAGAATTTAGTTTTGAAATTTGCAAAAAAAAAATTTTTTTTAATTAAAATGCGACTCCAATCTCTACAACTAACAGTAACTCACTAATCAATTTACTTAATTGATTAAATAAAATAAACTAATTGAATTGAAAATTAAACTTGAAAAACTACTTTTTCCGGGTAAATCTTCCTAACATAAAACCTGAACAGTTAGGGCGCCGCTTGCCTATCAACTATTAAAAGCTCAACTCAACAATTAAATATCTAATATAAACAACATCCTATTCAATAAATCTAACAATTAGAACAATAGAATTTTGAAAATTATAATCTTTATTTAATAATAAAATTATTTTGAATAAACAAACAATTAGTTTAAGTCAAGAAAAATTTATTCAACAATGAGGTTTCCAATTCCCATTGTTCTGATTTTCTACTCAAGGTAAGACTAAGGTACTATAGCTTGGNATTCAACAATGAGGTTTCCAATTCCCATTGTTCTGATTTTCTACTCAAGGTAAGACTAAGGTACTATAGCTTGGACAAAATCATAAAAAGTCTCTGGACTCCGGGCCCTGGGTTTTTATACCCTTCAAGTCTCAGAGTGCCTCGTGCACAAAATCTATTATTACACTACTGTAATAATAAAACAGGAAAATATAAAAATAAACTAAAGCTAAGCTTACTAATTTCCACAATTAGTAACAACACAAAGGAAATGGAGCAAAGACAAAGGTACGTCAACAATTGCATAAATTATCTAATAATATTTATAAAAATAATTATAGTTGACTTTTAACTAAAAATACACTATAACTGTGACACTATGATAATTGTAGTACAGAACTGAAAAGCATTGTAAGTATTTAACCACAAACAAGTAAGGTACATAGCGGGTTTCCAAGTTAATTTTTTGTTGCGCATCATGCTACCTCTGATTTTCAAAAAATGTTTTGCTCGGCTCAACTCCAACCCTGCCTTCATAAAGCTTGATCTACCTGTTCCGTTTCCGCTCATCTTATTTATTCATTCCAAGAATTTGAAATTTTCATTAACAAAATTGACATAGCCTTGCGCAGACNTAGGGTCATCTTAGGTAATTGTGAAAGTGTGCTAATTGTGAAAAGTTAAAAATTGTGTTAGTTTACACTTTTCAGGGATTTTTTTTTGAAAATACAGACAATGCAACTGTCTATCCTTGGAAAATTTTGAAATTCAAAAATATTTTGCAAAACTTGGTGAATAATTGATAAAACTAGAAGGCAATTAAATTCCGCAACATGATTGCAAAGTTTAACACTGCAGCTGCTGGATTCATTGTAAGTTTTTAAATTTTTTCAATCGATAGACTAGAAGTACTAGATTGACTTTCCAATTAGAAATTATTAATTTATTAAGTTTTGAATTAATTAATCAAATTTCACAATTACCACAAAATCATCAAATGTGTGGCAATTATGAATTTTTAAATCACAATGCTTTGGCATGAGCCGAACCACTTGAATTTTATACTCAAAATTCTCAAGAATCCAAGGGACGAAAGTCGAGGTAGGAGATAGGGTTCGAAAATAATTCAACCATTAACTCTCATAAATAGCTAGAAAAGCGAATCTTGTTCTAATTTTTACTATCAAGGTCAGTTTGATGTTCTCTATCACCTTATGAATATAGTGTAAGTTAGAATGACTGTAAATTAATTTTATCTAACTTTTCATAATTAACACACCTAGTTTTCACAATTAACACAATTTTGTTGATAATTGTGAAAAGTAGTTTCTCAAATGCAAATAAATCGCTCCAGGTATTCGAACAGAGGAATTAACTGAATAAAAAGCATACAGCGACAGAGACTGGTATTTTGAATAAGTGTTATAAAAAAAATTTTTTTTTAAGATAAATCTTTATTTCCCTATATTTTTTGAGTCAAACTTGGGAAAGTGAAAAAAAATTTCACAATTAGCTAAGATGTGCTTAACAAAATTGACATAGCCTTGCGCAGACTAGCCCGAAAGAAAGGTTTTGGGAGCCTAGGAGTAAAAAAAATTGAGAGCGGAACTCAAAAGAAAAGACAGCGTAGAAGTGTGAGCGGAATCAGAAAAAAATTGCCGATTATTGGACGTGTATGAGCGTCTGTAGGTAGTTTCCTGTACGTAGTTTACGAATGATAAAAACTAGACTGGAATTGACTAATGCAGATATGTTCTTATCAAAAAGACAAAATTTCTGAATGAAGTGCGTCTTCTCCTATAATCTTCCAGAGACATGTTTCAGTTAACTCTTTCAATTCAAACAGATATGTTCCTTAGTTGACTCTTTCTATCGATAAATAAGTATTCAAGATGTTCTTCTTAATCACAGTGCTTATTTTGATTGTATTAATTGTAGTTTTTTGTATGTGGAATTGGAATTTAATTATCAATAGCATCAAAACTTCAAAGAGAGATTTCAGGTAATTGGCATTGGCATTAATGTACAAACGAACCAAGTAGTATCATTCACCGATGCTTACAAAAAAATATTTTTATAATTGTAAAATTATACTAATTTATGTAAATAAATAAAAGTAATTGGTTATACCATTATATATTATAAGGTTATTATAAGGTATATTATACAGTATAAGGTTACACCATTATAGGTCATAGAGCTACAATGGTATAACCTTCAAGTTGGTAAAGTTGTCCGGTAAATGAGTGCTTCGGCATTGTAGGTGATGTCGTTAAGAAAGTGATGACTTGTGCGATAATTTTGGAAATTGAGAGAAATATTCTTACATAAACTTGATGTACCAAAAAAAATAATCCTTTAAACTGGTCATAGTTTGAAAGGAAAATTTGAAAGTCGTTGCGTTTCTTCCGTTCTGGTGAAACTAGATACAGTAAATGATCCAACTTCGTAACCACATTGCTCCGCCCTGTCTCACATTCCCAGCTGTCAACAACCGTGTTAATTCAAATATTTAGTGAGCACTTATCTCAGTCGATATTTAATTGAAACTTAAATATAAATTACTTATCAAGTTTCTCGACGAAGGAAATAACTTTAAACATATCACTCTTGCTCATGGTATTGACATGGTTGTAAGTCATGGGCTAAAGTCAAAGAAGCGGCTACATATTGTTAACTGCTTCGCAAAAACTGAAAAGTTGGCGNAGCGGCTACATATTGTTAACTGCTTCGCAAAAACTGAAAAGTTGGCGTAGAAGCTAATTTGAAATATAAGCAACCTTCTCACTAAAACTTTATGGTAGATGTGTTTGGGAGGAGCTTAATCTCACCTGGCCTATGAGTGTTGGTTGCGAAGTTAGATCATCTACTGCAACNAGATGTGTTTGGGAGGAGCTTAATCTCACCTGGCCTATGAGTGTTGGTTGCGAAGTTAGATCATCTACTGCAACATATATCGTAAACACTCCCAAATATCAACTGTTATAAACTCACCAACTTGAACAGTATACTTCTAAGATATTTAACAATTGTTTATACTTAGTTTGATCGAAATTGTTAAGGAATACCCATATCTAATGTTTTTTTAAACTTATGTCAAACTATTACATTCAGTCAATGAACGAAGTGAAATTTTGAGTGTAAATACTAATAATAATTTTCAGTAAAATGAAACAAAAATTGAATCCCTTCTACCAAACCTTTCAAATTTTTAATATTTAATCTGAACTAGAAAGATATGTACCCGATCCACCAATTTTCTCAATTGTCAACATTTTTACTTAGTTATAAAAGATCTTCAATACATGCAAAGTTTTGTAATATTATTTAGGCATTGCATTTAGTTGTCGAGTCGTAGAAACCAACTAATTTGAAATGGTGGTTGGAGGGAAAATGATGTTTTTGAGAGATAATTTAGTAAATTTTTCTTGATACTATTGAGTTTCTTCATAATCTTAGCTAAACATTCTTCCATCCAATTTTTAGTAGCTTAGGTTATTACGACTCAAAAACTCAATAAATAATAATAGAAGTAGTAGACAATGGATGTAGGTGACATATTGTAGTAATGCATACATAAACCTAATTACTTTTGGAATTACAGAGAGTACGACTTCAATGCGTAACGAATATTATGTAAAACGTTATAGAAAACAAACAGATTTATTGTATGAATAATAATCCATGTATGGGAAATCTATTGTCGTAGGGCTCTCACTTTTCTTCTTACATTTACATAAGAAATGGAAATTACTCAAGTCAAGCGGGTTGAAATTCCCTATCAGTACATGGTGAACTAATGACTTTACGCATATAACAATGCTAAATTTCTACAAAATAGAGAAATTTTGTCTTTTATTATATACAGTGGAGTGAAATCATTTATTTAATTGTTTACTGGGTTTCTAAACTCTCATACAAATGTAAAAAGTAGCTTTGTTTTTCCTGTTTTTATACTTCGAAGCTAAATGTCAAAATATTTAATTTGGCCTTAGTTTGTCATTCAATATAGAATTATCAAATTATTTGGAAAATTTTAACTTTTAATTCTTCAATGCAAATCTATTAGTTCATATTTTGATTTAATTGAGAAATTAAAATTAAACGTGAATTATCTCAATGCAACTATGTTTGCTCATTCCTCTAAAATTTAAACAATGAAGTTAAAAAATTATAGTATTACCGTTAGCAGTCCGTACTAAAAGTTAGTCAACGATAGTGGTTTTACCCTACTGATAACTTACAATTTGTTGGCATCATTTATGGAGAATACCATTAATGCCGTTGGTTCCGCTGTACAGGGTAAGAGAAATAAATTACACTTAGGTGAACTTGTCGTAGTGAGAGATACATTTTCAGTTTATAGGGTTTCGCTTCAAAACCTGAAGTTCTTCATACCAAAATCGTAACATGATACTGTCACGACGTGTCTATAATCAATATAACATTTACCCATCCCCATATGATCCAAATTAAAAACTGAATTAAACCAAATTCAAAACTTCAAAATCGTCAATTTATAAATAAGTTTTCGTATAGTTAGAATTTAATTTAATTAATTTTAATTATATTACTGCATAAACGCTTGCATTTATTAAATGGTTAGTTTAACTTATTTGATTTCTAATACCCCAAGTTGACGAATAATTGCGTCGACAAAGAACTACCCTTTGTAAATTTATTCAATTTTATAAATAATTTTATTTTCCCTTTAATGTATATTCCTGGCTAGCAGAGAATAAGGATTCGGAAAAAACTCGACTATGTATCATTTCGTCTAGGTTTTGATTTCAAAAATCTCCCTACCCCATGTAAACATTTGTATATACTGACAAAGTCTAAACCAAAAATTGTGGGTGGCAAGCAACCATAAAAATGGAAAGAGATACGTGTAAATCAGACAGAAGGTTCTCTGAAACATTAGCCAAACTATATATAAATTAGGTTATGTAAACAAACAATGTTACATCCAGCCAGTAGGATGTGTCAACACCAATCACAAATGTACCGCAACAATCTTGTCTGGCAGACACTACATACCTATTCATCGATGGAGCGCGATCAACTTTCTGGTTGCTTAGTTGCTATAAGTGTTAACCTTAGGCATTAGATTTTTCATTCGTCTTATATATACTAAGTAGACATAATATACCAATTTCAATAACGTTGTATTTTTCCACTGAAGAATCAATTTGCCAAAAGTAATGTTCACATAACATAAATTTTTTCTTCTGTCAGAAAACTATGGAAAAAATTCTTTGATTATAAAATCCAACTAACCTGCATCAACATTAAACTAATTGAGTTGAATTTAAGTAACAGTAGATACATTTTTTGAACAAATTTGAAAAGAAAACTATTTAAAACCCTGGTGCCCCCAGGTAATTTTCGAAAGTGCCAACCCCAACTCTTGCACAAATTTAGTCCAACCAAAAATCTGGCCCAACTCTGGACCAAATTCGGTCCAAGGGCGCGGCCATCTAAATACGTCATTTTAACTCAATACACATTGCCAAGTTCGTACTTATAGTATTTCAGGAAATAAGCTAAGTAAAACTACGCTATATTTCAGAATAGGGAACCACTCCGATTTTGATCAAATATTTTTACAATGCGAGATTGTGCTAGAATGGGCGAGATGGATGTGGGATAGTGCGGGAATTGTTGGGTGCGATGTCGTTTAGTGCAAAAGGGATGTGTGATTTTGCGTGAGAGTTGTAGAATAGTGCGGGAGGGATGCGGAAATTGACAGGAAAAATGTGGGATAGTGCGGGAATGGATGGGAGGGGTGTGGGATAGTGCGGGAGGGATGCGGGAATTGACACGAAAAATGTAGGATAGTACAGGAGGGATAGGGGAATTAACGGGAAAAATGTGGGATAGTGCGGGTGGGATGCGGGAATTGACAATAGGGATGCGAGAAATTATGGGAAGAATGTGGGATAGTGCGGGAGGGATGCGGGAATGTATGGGAGGTAAAGAGGATAGAGCGGGAGGGATGCAGGAATTGACGGAAGGGATGTGCGATAGTGTGAGAATGGATGGGAAATGTGTGGGAGAGTGCGGGAGGGATGCGGGAATAGACAGGAGGAATGTGGAAATTGACGGGAGGTATAGAGGATAGTGCGGGAGGGATGTAGGAATTGACGGAAAAGATATGGGATAGTGCGGGAATGGATGGGAGGGATGTGGGATAGTGAAGGAGGGATGCGGGATTGGACGGGAGGGATGTGGGATAGTGAAGGAGGGATGCAAATCGACGGGAGGGATGTTGGGATTTCCATAGTAGTGATATGTAAAAGAAGTGACAACATTGTAAGTAAATTTAGTTGGACCAAATTTGGTCCAAAGTTGGGAAGCCATTTTTTAGCTTGGACCAATTGTGGTCCAAAGTTGGGGTTCTCAAAAAATCACAGCGGGTGAAAATTCAAAATGTAGCTCGCTCGTTTTTGATTTATTCTACGTTTACATACGCAAACCATACAGCGCTGTCACTTTTCCAATGCCAATTTCAGTTCAAACTTGTGGAATCGATTAGAGATGGATATTTATTGAATTTTTTTTTACTAATTTTCCTAGGCAAATTAAAAACCGTGGACTAAATTTGTTCCATCTTGGGGTTTCTAGGGTTGTATGAATAAATTCAATGTAGACGCTCTATTACTGTTTGACTCACTTCAATTTGTCGGTAACGTGTAGGTTAGTTAATAATTATCAATGAACCGCTTGTACAGGGCCCGCCAAATTAACCCGGGCCTTCTTTCTTCGCCTTTCACCAAAAACGGCTTAGGGCAGGAGATACACAATTAGTAAATTATGGAAGTGAAGATTCGATTAGATACTCTAATGCAAAGCAAGAAAGTAAAGCAGAGCGACAGAGAGAGGGGTCGCCAGGTTCTCTGTTGAGTTAGGTGGAGGAGATACCAAGGGATCGTACCCCATTCCTCGACTTGCTTATTTCTCTCAATTAACCACCTTTTAGTATTACAGAATGGTGATTGTTTACAAAAAAAAAATCAAAATCAGTTTTGATTCCACACGTTAATGCAAAGCAGTGCAAATGATGAATGCTGAGAAGCAAAGCGAGGGGTCGGCAGGTTCTCTGTTGATTGAGGTCGAGTACCTAGATGCAAAGTGACCATACCCCATTCTTCAACTTTGAGTTCCTGTCAACTGTCTGCTGTTGTTAAATTAATTTTTGCTAAAGTATGTTGACTCAAACATACGCTAAACTCATTCCCTCCAACTTTTGTATTTATTTATTTACTGTCTCAAATTTTTTTTGGTGAAAGCGACTTTCTACGGCCCGGATTAATTTGGCGGGCTTTGTATATTTTGACAACAATTTAATACAGCTATGGCCAAGTTATTCCGGGCCGTCTTTCTCTAACTTTCACCAAAATCGGTCCAGTTCATTAGATACACAATTATGACAAAAAATGAAATTGAAGTTAGCTGACACATTTTAACAATTAATAAGGAAGATGCAGGCCTAATTTTTAATCTTTAATAATAATTTTTAATAATTTATTAATAATAATTATTAATAAATATATTTACAGTTATTATATAATATTTATATTTATAATATATTTATAATATTTTTATATTATAAATATATTATTATTTACAATTATTATTATTATAAATAAAATTACTAATAATTTTTAATAATAATTTTTAATTTCAATTTTGCTTGTTGTTTTTCAACCACATACCAACTTCACTAACTCCAACTTTTGAATTTCGCGCTATTTGATTTTTCAAATCTTTTTTTCGGGAAAGCGACTTTCTACGGCAAGGAATAACTTGGCCATAGCTGTCTATACCCAAATATTAAATCCCTTCTATGAAAATAGTACTATCTACACAAATTTTACAAATACTTTGTTTAATATGTTGAAGAGGAGCCATGACTTTCATTCTTGTCGAGATGCGCCTGTATCACGCAAAAAAACACAACTTAACTGTCAACCAAGTATTTGAACAAACAGCTAAAAATTTCAGAAGTAAAATTTGTTTCTATTTCGAAGATGAAGAATGGACTTTTCGAAAGGTATGTGACAAACTGTAAATATTAAATTTAAATTTTATAAACTTTTTTTTTAAATTTATAAACATTACTGTAAAATAAGAATTTCTGCAAATACTCATCGACAAATTGATTAAAAATGCAGGTTAATGTCGAAGTAAGAATTTTTAAACTCTAAAAGTTTTTGATGTTTCAGGTCCAAGAACGAGTAAATAGTGTTTCCAACTACTTTTCTCAAGTAGGCTTTAGAAAAGGGGACACAGTAGCTATATATATGGAAAATAGACCTGATTATGTGTGTCTTTGGTTGGGTCTTTCAAAGGTAAATGCTAATTTTTATATAATCGCTTAATAATTCGAAAATATGTTAACATTCTGTATTAAAAACTTATTTTCTGATGGAACATATGAATATAATTTATAATTCACTTAAGGGCCATGAATATATCAATAGGAATATAAGTACTAGTTATAGAGTGATACAGTGGACCTCGCCAATTATGACCCCGGGTGTAATGAAACCACGGTTATAATGAACCTGAACTGCCGGTCGCTGCCTAGAGATAGGCAAATTAATGTTAAAAACCTCGGTCATGATGAACTCGGTTAAAATGAACATTCGGGTGTAATGAACCATATCTTGCGGTCTAGTAATTCATTTTACCATCGTGAGTGATGAACTAAAGCCTATTTTGTTGAAAAAGTTATGCCAATTTAATAAAATGCGCTGTGAATGAATGAAGAATTGAAGTTTTGAATCACTGGACCAAGGTTTTTCCTATTATTCCGTGACGCCGTAAACAAAATAAGACAATTGTCAAATTTTAATTATCTGTTATTCTTCATCCACTATTACATCATCTCTAAATCCTGAGTAAATAATAGCATTACAGAATTATGAAGATATTCCCCAAAGTTTTGTCTACGTGTTTTTTCTGTTCAAGTAAAATCTTGGCTTATTTGAATCGTGAGGTAGCAGTATCTAGAAAAAGGAAATAATTGAACTAAGAAAAGTAAAAACCATCAGATATTATGAACATAACTTTAAATTTAATATTTATTCATTATTCGGCTGTAATAAACATCGGGTGTTATGATCCAAAGTTTCCTGGTTCCTAACCACTTCTATAGCCGAGGTCCACTGTAGTAGGAAACTTAACCCTAGTGTTTTCTTATTTACTTATATACTTTTAGAAAGAACTAATAGTAGTATGTACGGGGCGGTAAATGCGTCAGCCCTGGGGCTAAAATCTATTTTTGTTCACCCTAAGACCNAAGGGTCTTAGGGTGAACAAAAATAGATTTTAGCCCCAGGGCTGACGCATTTACCGCCCCGTACATACTACTCTAATTTATTAATTTTTTTCATATAACTGTATTGTCAATTGAGAGAATATTTTTATAGGAAATCTACTTATAAGTAAGTCAATGTTGATTAAATCGCTCTATATATCTTACTGACTTCATACGATAGCATAATGACCTTCCACCCTTATCTTCTCTTTGTAGAAAGCAAATGAATTATAAATTCAGGTTATCTCTGTCAGAAATTTTTTTCTTAATTGTTAAAATTTTGATAAAAAAATGGTAAAGTAGGATGTGGAGCAAAAATGTTTTGTATCTTCCATCAATCACTGAGAAGTTGATGTTTTTTTAAAATTGAAATTTCAGGATGTTATTGAAACAGCAATCGTACATCATGTAAAAAAGACATCCCACAAATTCCCATTTCGATGCATTTATAAATTCTTCTCCTAGTTATCTGTAGATGCTTGCCTTTTCTGCTAGATTCAACTTTTCAACGCGGTTTTTGAAACTGTTAGTATCTTTATAGAAAAAAAATGTTTGAAAGACAAAAATTTAGATTTATGTGTAAATATTTGCCATATGGCATGAAAAATTTCAAAAAAGACTGTTTTATATATACACTATTTCGATTTACCGTATTTCTCAGTTTAAATCCCCTGGAGAATTATTATTTGAAACTGGGCAAAAGGTGGGGAATTATTTCGAGGTGGGGAATTATTAATTGGAAGTGAAAATTTTGCTTCTTTTATAGTTACTTCTTATAAGACGTAAAAAAGTATAAAAGTCTAATGACTTTTCTTATCCATGTCAGGGATATCTGATACTTTATTGGCTTTTCGTTTCGTTGTCGCCTTCTAAATTTTAAATTTTCCTCTTTTCATGTAATTTTACATAAAATTGTTTCTAATTTCGCACCTGATGAGACTTTTAATAATTCCTCATGGGGATTTATTTCGAGGTGCGGAATTATTATTTCAAACTAGCCAAAGGGTGGGGAATTAATTCGGGGGAGGAATTATTTCGAGGTGGGGAATTAAATCGAGAAATATGGTATACAAATAGAAAACTATATATTATTTGAAATAGTATGATGAAAACTTGCTTTAGTGTTGTACACATATTTGTGTACACACTCACTCGTCAAATAGTTTGTGTCGAGTGATCAGATATAACCGCTTGTTGCATTCCAAAATTTGATAAGTGTTACTGTAAAAACAAAGGAAGAGGAACCTATAGCATTACATTCTATACAGGTGTATAGAAAGTTAATTAATTAGATTTTGCCAAATACATAAATGATTGGGTCACACCATTTATCTCCTAATATTTTGAAAAGTGAAAGAAAGAAAGCTAAATGAGAGCTGAGTGGATTTTCATGGTTTTAACAGTGAACCAGTTTTCATTTACGTAAACTACATCTAACAGAGAAGATCACTTGTTTTGGTAAATGTATTTTACGTCATAGTCATTTATTGACAAAAACATTAAATACGTTCACATAAAGGTGTTAAACCTGAGGTGATAGAGGTCATTCTATGTTCATCACTATGTTGATAATGCCAAGAAACATTATGATGTCCAATCATTATAGATGTTAAACTGTTAAATTTGGTGACCTCAACAGGTCAAATGAAACGATTGTGCGACATGCAACCTTCTATTGCATGCGAATAAGTATATTTGTGAATATTATTTTCTAGCTTTCCAGATACACAACATCTAATACTATTGTTCCATCGTCTTTTGTTTTTCATCCATCTTAAGATCATAGAGGTTGTACCATAGTTCATATTGTAAACCGAAAGTTGAGTATGTTACGTAAACATACTTTATCTTAGCTAGTTAAGTAAAACTCTATCGATCCCTGTTTTTATCATGTTATTTTAAAATACTCAAAACGTAACCAGTAAACAATGGTGCACATAATAACTTCAAATGTAGTTTCTGCTATTGAATTATTGTTGTATTTGAGATTTGGGGATGAGTGGGATATCGTAAGTGAACCAACTTTTCACAACTTGAATCATATTTAAAATTACGCCCATTCAATTTTTATTTATCAACGGGATAAGCTCNTATGTTACGTAAACATACTTTATCTTAGCTAGTTAAGTAAAACTCTATCGATCCCTGTTTTTATCATGTTATTTCAAAATACTCAAAACAATAATAAACAAGGGTGCACATAAATACTTAAAATGTAGTTTCCCCTAGTGAATTGTTGTTGTATTTGAGATTTGGAAATGAGTGGGATGTCGTAAGTGGACCAACTTTTCACAACTTGAATCATATTTAAAATTACGCCCATTCAATTTTTATTTATCAACGGGATAAGCTCTCTTGAAGAAAGACTTTTATAGGTTAGAGGGTTTGCTATCATTTTATAATGCATAGAGAACAGAATTGTTCGCTCACTGGCTTTCGCTTGAGAAAGACAACTTTTTGTAATTCAAAACGAGGAAGCTACTAAACTACATGCTTTGCTCTAAATTTTTTAACAATTTTTCTAGCAGCTTTGAAAAGTAAAGTATAAAAATGCTATGTTTTTGAACGTTCAAATTTTTGTAAAGCTTATTTGTCAAGTTAGTGTCCTATTACATGGTTTCACTTTTTTAAAACGATCAACCAAACACATGACAGGGATTTTTGGAAAATTCATATTTTAGTACCTCTTACTCAACTCATCAATAGTCTTCAGTAACTATTAACAATTGNCTGTTTTTATCATGTTATTTCAAAATACTCAAAACAATAATAAACAAGGGTGCACATAAATACTTAAAATGTAGTTTCCCCTAGTGAATTGTTGTTGTATTTGAGATTTGGAAATGAGTGGGATGTCGTAAGTGGACCAACTTTTCACAACTTGAATCATATTTAAAATTACGCCCATTCAATTTTTATTTATCAACGGGATAAGCTCTCTTGAAGAAAGACTTTTATAGGTTAGAGGGTTTGCTATCATTTTATAATGCATAGAGAACAGAATTGTTGGCTCACTGGCTTTCGCTTGAGAAAGACAACTTTTGGTAATTCAAAACGATGAAGCTACTAAACTACATGCTTTGCTCTAAATTTTTTAACAATTTTTCTAGCAGCTTTGAAAAGTAAAGTATGAAAATGCTATGTTTTTGAACGTTCAAATTTTTGTAAAGCTTATTTGTCAAGTTAGTGTCCTATTTCATGGTTTCACTTTTTTAAAACGATCAACCAAACACAAGACAGGGATTTTTGCAAAATTCATATTTTAGTACCTCTTACTCAACTCATCGATAGTCTTCAGTAACTATTAACAATTACAACAAAGATTCATATACAAACAGCTGTAAAATATTTGATTTCTCTAGCAAAAATCATAAGGTCAATAATTTCTTCTCTTTGCCATATCACTTAAAAAATTTTAAATCATCTGAATGAAAGATCATCGCACAGGTAATTCAGTTCTCATCATGATGGAAGTTCGCCGCACGCTCTTCAATGAGATTGTAGCGATCACAGTCGCTACAGGCGCCGCAATAATTATATAATTATTCCTATTTATTATCTTTATTCCTGATCGAAGAGATCACCTTCGACCAGTCTTAATCTAATTTTTGACTCGAGAGGATCTAATAAAGATCTCTCTCTCTTAGCTTACCAAAGTTGGTTTTATTGGAAAACTAGGATCCTCCGTTTCCGTGACCTTTTTAGGTCACAGAAGGGGAACGATGGATCTTACAAGATAGTGCGATATACTTCCATTAACATGGGTCGTAGTTTGGAATTGCTTTCGATGAGTAGCAATGAAGATGGGAGTGTATCGACCAGTTAGCTTCAGGGGTTCTAAGTGATATAACAATGAAACTGTATAATCATGTATTATTCTTTGTTGATAGTTGGGCGTGGTTCCTGCACTCATCAACACAAATTTACGAATGAAAGCTCTAGAACACTGTCTACAAGCAGCGAATGTGAAGGGTATCATATTTGGTCAGGAACTCTCCACAAGTATGAAAATAATATGTCGTATGATGAAGCCTATAATATTTAATGTTTGACATAAATTTTAAATTTTTTAAATTGTCCGGGAAAGCACAATATATATTTTTAGCATTTTTCTAAATGCGATGCAGTGTTAAAGAAAAAGATGTTACGTATAACTTACTTTTGGTCATTTGAATTTGCTTAGAACGAAAATCAACTGTGTACAACTGTAGGAACGGAAATTTGGCAACAGTACTGCAAGTTTTTAGTTTGATTATTAGAAATAAATGGAAATTATTCAAACTTATTTATTTAAAACTATTTTAATGTAGCTGGTTTCCGTGTCTGTCTGATTAACCGTGACGCTGAGTACATTCGTACTAGATTTTTCAGTTCTAAATAACTCAAACATGTCTATAAGAAATTTAAGACTCGATTCACCCCCATTTTCTTCATTCTTGAGACAAAGTTTTTCACCACAAGAACCATCAAACTCGTGTTTTTCAAAATTAATTTAAACAAAGTTGCTACTTGTTTTTTAGTATCAGAATCATCAAACTTAAATCAGAATCGTATGACCTTAATTTTAGCTGCAATGTAGTTTGATTAGAAGAACACCAAAATTTTACAAATAATTATGTTGAGGAAGAACTACCCTGGTGTTATTGTAATGGTCAAGGTTGAAAATTAGTGAATCATGTTTAAAAAAATTAATATTTTTAGTCACTGCTTAAAAAGTGATAACTGTTTAAAAATTCAATTTTTCAAATATAGTTATGGTCTAATGAAAATGTACGGTTGGCAAAAGATATAAATTGAATTCACTACTAAACCTGACTTTCAAATCCCGTAACATTTTAACCTGTGAACATGATATTCTAGTGATCACTTATGTGATCACACTTTTAGTTACAGATCACAATTTTGTAGAATCTCACATTTTCCTTAAGGTTATAAATGATCAATAGAGAAAAACTGTTATAAAAATTATCTTACCAAGCTGTTTCCTTCAGAAACCGAGCATTATGTTACAATTACACCAGAGAGCAAAAGTTGCGCAACTTTTGTTCAAAAGTTTTATGCAATTTCTTGTGCAAGAAGTNAAAGATATAAATTGAATTCACTACTAAACCTGACTTTCAAATCCCGTAACATTTTAACCTGTGAACATGATATTTTAGTGATCACTTATGTGATCACACTTTTAGTTACAGATCACAATTTTGTAAAATCTCACATTTTCCTTAAGGTTATAAATGATCAATAGAGAAAAACTGTTATAAAAATTATCTTACCAAGCTGTTTCCTTCAGAAAACGAGCATTAGACAAAACTAAGCTTCACCTTGGTATGGTTTGATTCACATATTTTATATACAGTGTGGAAATCTTAAAAGGAATAAATCAGATGTTGCAAATTGTTTTTTTAATGGAATTTTGGTTTTTGTCTAGGATGNGGAATTTGGGTTTTTGTCTAGGATACATCCTAATTCGCAATAATTTGTATTGAATTTGGCCGCATGGACCTTTAGACGAGAAACAGAGAAGTCTTAATTTTCTAGAAAATCAATTACAATAACTCACGATTGAAAATGTGAAATAGAAAGTATGGTAATTTTCACTGCACCAAACAGCAAGTAGGTGTGGGGTGATGGTGTGGTGCTGGGTTGTACTGGCGCATGTCTCGGGTTCGAATCTTTGTGTTGACATTGTTTTTTCATTCCAATAATGGGAAATAATTTCAACATTATATAATCTCAATTCTTTTTTGGTATTTTTTCATTAATATCAAATAAATGATACTATTTATATAACATTTGTAATTAAAATAGTTATAATATTAGGTAGTTCTATTGACGGAGAATAGTTGTAATATCTAGGTTTTTTTATTAATATCATATTAAGCAATTTTATTATGATTATTATTATTATTATAAAAAACTAGGTATTAAAACTATTTTTCGTCAATAAAACTACGTAATATTATAATTATTTTAATTACAAATATTAAATAAATAGTATCATTTATTTGATATTATTGAAAAAATACCAAAAAAGAATTGAGATTATATAATGTTGAAATTATTTCCCATTATTGGAATGAAAAAAGAATGTCAACACGAAGATTCGAACCCAAGACATGCGCCAGTACAACCCAGCACCACACCATCACCCCACACCTACTTGCTGTTTGATACAGTGAAAGTTACCATACTTTCTATTTCACATTTTCAATCGTGAGTTATTGTAATTGATTTTCTAGAAATTTTAGACCTCTCTGTCCCTCATCTAAAAGTCCATGCGGCCAAATTCAATACAAATTATTGCGAATTAGGATGTATCCTAGACAAAAACCCAAATTCCATTAAAAAAACGATTTGCAACATCTGATTTATTCCTCTTTAGTAGGAGACAATGATACCCAAGTTCACCCACCCCACCCGTCCTAGACACCATAGTTGCCGTATATGCTGTTTAGTTCGGGTGGGGTGGGTGAACTTAGGTGTCATTGTCTCCTACTAAGATTTCCACACTGTAGTATTATAATATTTTGTTTTGGCAGTTGAAAAAGTCATGCATTGTCTATAACATAAGTACAGTGAAACTCGCCTATGATAACTTCTTATATAATGAAACCACGGTAGCAATGAACTTGAATAGCCCGTCCCCAATTAGAGGTATATACATTAATGTTAACAACTTCGGTCATATTGAATTCGATTAAATGAACGATCGGATGTAAAGAACCGTATCTTGCGTTCTAGCCGTTGACTTCACCATCCTGAGGCAGAGGCTATTTAGCTATTTATAAAAAAGTCGACTCAATTTTATAAAATACGTTGTGATTTAATGAAGAATTGAAATTTTGGACCACTGCTTTTGCTATTATTCCGTGGCATACCGTACAAAATAAGACAACTGTCAAGAATTTAATTTTCTAAATCCCTCATCCCCTGTTACAGATTTTCTAAATAACCTAACAACGTAACAATATTAAANAGAATTTAATTTTCTAAATCCCTCATCCCCTGTTACAGATTTTCTAAATAACCTAACAACGTAACAATATTAAAAATATTCTACACTGCTTTTTCGACGTCTTTCTGCTCTGCTCAAGTAATTTCTTGATTTATTTTGATGGTGATGTAGCAGAACCTAGAAAATGTAAAAAAAATCGTATGTTATGAAAATAACTTTAAATTTAATTCTCTTTACCTGTGTATCGCCTATTACCAGTGAGATATACGAAAGAATGTGTTATCTCTATTATGAAAAACATGCTAGTTACTGTGTTTGCCACTTTTAGTATAAACCACGCTAAGAAGCCAGTTAGAACAAGGCGAGATGTGGCAAGTTGTTGGTCCCAAATATTACACGTTAATATTATTTCTAGTTTACCGGTCATCATATTATCCATATATGTAATGTAGAAGACGTAACGTAATGCAAATGGCAAAACTCAATTTGTCAACCACTTTTTAGGGGTTGAATAAATTTCTCAGCTCCTGGGTATAAAAATGGCGTTCAATTGGGGTTCAAAAAATATCCCAGGTACTAGAAGTCTATTGGACCAATATCAAATAATGTGTGTGGAGTTAAAACGCTTACAACATTGTAAATCTTGAAGCAAGAAACACATTTGCTCTACAGTTAGTCCGACTATGCAAGCAAGAAACATATTTGCTCCTCACTCAGCCGAATCAGACTAGCTAGTAACATAACCCATAGTCTAATGGCGCTTAAACTTAGAGGATGCTTGTAGGCTCGACGTTGCAATCTTGGGAAGATAACGCTGACTTTAATGGAAGAAAAAGCGATTTAGTACGTAATCGTAAAATATCATAAGTGTAGCTTCATTCCCAATTGGGTAGTTTCATATGAACAATTTTTTAGGTTGAACTGACATGGTGCATAACTAAAAATAAAACAACTTACCAATTAGTTAAACCATTCATCTTCAAGAATATTCGATTTGTTTAAAAAAAAATAATCATGAAGCTCACTAAACAATTTTCAAAAAGTACCTAATTGGTAAGTTAATCGAAAAAAAAATTTTTTTTACCTATGATCAAATGGGGGGTGAATTTTTTCAATAATATTTTGAATCATCACCCTTTTGGTTTGCCAGCAAATGTCAAAGGTAACTAAAATACTGGTAAAAACCTTGTTTCAGTGGGTTTANTGTTCGGCATCTTTATAAATAAAATGCCCATGCCCGAAACAGAAAAAAAGAAAAGTTCACAAGGAATTGGCCAATTGTATACGTAGGCAAAGGAAACCAATATGCAAGGGTGCTCTACGCGCAGTAAGATAAGAGTTATATGGANTATGCAAGGGTGCTCTACGCGCAGTAAGATAAGAGTTATATGGACATCAGCTGTTTTTAACAGAGTTTTCTGGTCCTAGAAATAATTTTAGCCGGGTTCTACTGTAGTCTATGATTAATATATGCAATACAGTATTTGATTTGAAATAATTTTGCCTACAACTTCGTAATGGAGAACTTTCAATTTTCAGGTGTGAAGGAACTCGTGGATGAAGGGCGTCTTGAAAACTGCCCCATCTACGCTGTTGCCAACACCAGTGAAACCAAAAGGAATGATATACACGAATATATTAAGAAAGCAGTAGACTTAAGCGCTAAATTGAAAGTAGGAAGAACCGATGCACCAAACGCAGTGGATGAAGTTGGTTTTAATGACAAGCTATTCTATATTTACACTTCCGGAACAACGGGACTTCCAAAAGCAGCTGTAATCAAACATTCAAGGTAAGTAGAAAGAAATTTGTCACTCAAAGTTGTTTAAATGCACAATTTCAAAGGGTCTCGACGGTCGCCATACAAATTATTCTTTACCAGTACAATGTTTCAATTCCTTTTCAAAAATTAATCCCGCCACATAATTTCATGTTTTTCACAGAAGTCAGTAAATAACCAAGGTTGCTATTTTGTCACCAAGACTTATGAAATTATTATTTTATCAATCATATTTGTGCATATATTCATATTGGTAGGTATATGATGGTATCCTTTGGGAGTCACTATGTGCATAGAGTGGGATTAGATGATATAGTCTACACTGCACTGCCTCTGTACCACACTGCCGCTAGTATTGTTGCAGTCGGACATGCGCTATACTTTGGTTCAAGCGTTGTTTTCAGAAAAAAATTCTCAGCCTCAGCCTTCTGGACCGACTGTGTAAAATACAATGTAACAGTAAGTGATTAAAATTATACTCATGTACTAGCAATTTTGTATACTGACCGCGCTAAGATTTTAGAAATGTAAATCGCTATCATTTTTTGTTGTTCGTCAAAGACTTTCAGTGATTAAACTATAGACTGTGCTTTGTAATTAAAAGGTCATTCAGTATATCGGAGAAGTATGTCGATACCTCATCGCCCAACCTACAAAACCGGAAGAAAAAGAACACAAAGTTCGTCTTATGTTTGGGAATGGACTAAGAGCGGATATTTGGACAGAGTTCCTCACTCGGTTCAACATACCTGAAGTGCGTGAGTTTTATGGTTCCACAGAAGGGAACTGCAACTTAGGTCAGTAGTTGCTATGTTACTAATGAGAAGTGGTGTTATTCAAAAGTTTTGTTTAATTTTTTCGCCTCAAAATTCCTAAATTGATAAATTTGGTGGTAATTTGCATAAGATTATACATATTAGGATAATATAATTGTAGTCCAATAGAAATTGTCTCTGGTTTCAATTGTCAAGCGAACAGAAACAAGTTTATTATATCATCTGACGTATGAGTACACGAGCTTATTTTAGCATCGCGTTGCTGTCGTTAAATTTTTTATCATCCAGAACCTGTTTTGCATTTATATTTGTAAAACGGAGATAGTTGTACTCTTAACTTTTTTATCAACCGCAGCATATTCTGTACTACCAACTTATTTTGTTTAATGCTTCTGAAATATTCTTACTATACGCCACCTGAAAGAGGTATGGACAAGGGAGTTTGTTTTGAATATATTAAACTTAAATAGAATTTCCTCGCAAGTAAATACGCTAATTTTATCCCACGTACAAAGTAATTAGTTTGGGTGCTAGAATTCAGTCTAGCACAAGAAAAATTTGTTCTGAATTGATGATTGAAAAATCAGAAACCATTGTAGAGCAAAATTTTACAAAATTCTTGAAATAGCTCTACAAATTTTCATTACAAAATAGTTAAGGTTCAAGTTAATTGTATTATTTGTGTTATAGCTGCCTGTGATAGCCGTGTTGGATCAGTTGGTTTCATTCCGAGATTAGTCTACAAATCAAACATATATCCGCTCCAACTGATCAAAGTGGATGAAGTGAGTGGCGAACCACTACGTGATCCTGTGTCAGGATTGGCCATCAAGTGTGGATTCAATGAGCCTGGAGAAGTGGTTGGGATTATAAAATCAAATACGATCATGGATTTTGCGGGGTGAGACAATTTTTATTATTTAACGTTTAGTAAAAATTTATTTTTAATTACATTGCACCGTTTTAGAATTTGGATTCAAGAAAACAATATAGATTTTCTTTAACTCATTTTTCGCTAAATATTATACAAGAACGAATCTTCGTGAAACAAAGAAAAAGTAAGATGAATATTAAAGTTGTTCATATTTTTCAATGAATTGTTGAAGTAATATCTATGACTTTGGCAAAAATGATATTTACGAGCATCAAACAATATAAGTTATTTTGATAACACCTAACACTGTAAAATGACTATTTGAAAATACTGCTGCTACAAAAAAGTGAACGAATATAAGTTATCTCTAATANATTTATATTTGTAAAACGGAGATAGTTGTACTCTTAACTTTTTTATCAACCGCAGCATATTCTGTACTACCAACCTATTTTGTTTAATGCTTCTGAAATATTCTTACTATACGCCACCTGAAAGAGGTATGGACAAGGGAGTTTGTTTTGAATATATTAAACTTAAATACAATTTCCTCGTAAGTAAATACGCTAATTTTATCCCACCTACAAAGTAATTAGTTTGGGTGCTAGAATTCAGTCTAGCACAAGAAAAATTTGTTCTGAATTGATGATTGAAAAATCAGAAACCATTGTAGAACAAAATTTTACAAAATTCTTGAAATAGCTCTACAAATTCTCATTACAAAATAGTTAAGGTTCAAGTTAATTGTATTATTTGTGTTATAGCTGCCTGTGATAACCGTGTTGGGTCAATTGGTTTCATCCCGAGATTAGTCTACAAATCAAACATATATCCGCTCCAACTGATCAAAGTGGATGAAGTAAGTGGCGAACCACTACGTGATCCTGTGTCAGGATTGGCCATCAAGTGTGGATTCAATGAGCCTGGGGAAGTGGTTGGGATTATAAAATCAAATACGATCATGGATTTTGAGGGGTGAGACAATTTTTATTATTTAACGTTTAGTAAAAATTTATTGTTAATTACATTGCACCGTTTTAGAATTTGGATTCAAGAAAACAATATAGATTTTCTTTAACTCATTTTTCGCTAAATATAATTTATACAATAACGAATCTTCGTGAAACAAAGAAAAAGTAAGATGAATATTAAAGTTGTTCATATTTTTCAATGAATTGTTGAAGTCATATCTATGACTTTGGCAAAAATGATATTTACGAGCATCAAACAATATAAGTTATTTTGATAACAGCTAACACTGTAAAATGACTATTTGAAAATACTGCTGCTACAAAAAAGTGAACGAATATAAGTTATCTCTAATAACCTCCATCAATTTGTATAGGTTATTATTGTTTTTCTGAAAGAAATTAGGTCTATTACTGTTTGTCACATTGGAAATAATCTAGAAAGATTGCAATAAACTAATTAAGGTTTGTTAATTTTTTTTTTCACATAAGAAATTGTAAGCTTCAGAAGTAAAGGTATTTGGTTTTTCTTACGATTTACTGTTTAAATTTTATCTTGGCTGAGAACCAAAAATAAAAAAAATTTTAAGCAAATTTTACTTTATTAAATTTTACGTTGGGATTAGAGCATCAAAGAGAATTATTCTTGGAAACGAGCCATTACTTTTGAGAATGTGGCATCAAAATTAGTATTAAGTGGCAATAAGTTTTGAAACGCAATAATATTTAATGTTGGATTCAAGAATGTCTTAAAATTTAATCATTGCTTCCCACTTTCTGTTACAATTATCTTCAAAAATTCAATTCGTATGCAGAAAATACAGAGGGTATAAATATTCAGCAAAGAGATATCTATTGTTACAAAACTTAAATTCCATGTAATCAAATGAAAGTATTTAATATACATATCATTTGTCAATAAACTTTGGTTTATCTTTCTGCCTAACTCTAATTAAGTTGTATTATTTTAGCTTCCATTAGGAAAACTAAAATTTATTATTTTAGTTTTCTTAGTGGACTCTGTAATTAGAAAATAATTGGTTTTAAATTTCAAATTTCTTTTTTTAGTAAGGCTTTCAAAATTTTCAATAAAATTTTTGACTATTTTAAACTATAAAATTATATATAACTACATTAAACTATATTAATATATATAATTATATTTTTGTTAGAAAAACTTCATTGTTAGAAAAGCTTTTTTTAATGGAAAATATCATATGTATAAAATTTACTTTTGTAGTGTCTTTTCAGATACACCGATGAGAATTCAAAGGAAAAGAAATTGGTACGGGACATTCGCCGTAAAGGTGATGCTGCATTTCGTTCTGGTGACATTTTGATGATGGATGAGCTCGGGTACATGTACTTTAAAGACAGACAAGGAGATACTTTCCGATGGAAAGGGGAGAATGTATCTACTGCAGAAGTAGAAGCTGTTGTGAGTCGTGGTGCAGAATTCAGAGAAACTGCTGTATATGGTGTAGCTATTCCTGGTACAGATGGAAAAGCAGGGATGGCAAGTATTCTTGACCCAACACAAACAATGAATTTAGAGAAATTGGCTAATGAAATCAACAGTCACCTTCCGAACTATGCTCGACCGCTGTTTATTCGACTTCTTACACATATGGATATGACGGGTAAATTTGCATACATTATTACTAGTTTATATTGAGGGGGTATATGTTACTACTATTTTTATCTCAAACAAATAATTATAAACAAAACAATTTCTTACACGCGAAGCAACAATTCCAATGCTCATTGTGCAGGGGTAGGGAAACTAGTGTGTAAAGTGACTCCCAAATCTCACTGAGTCAGAGTCATTGACTCCCGAGTCACTGACTCTGACTTATTGACGTTTAAGAGTTGACTCAGGAGTCATGACTCTGACTCCCCATATTTTTGCTAGCTGACTCTTGAGTCATGACTCTGACTCTGAGTAATTAAACAATGTTTAATACCTTCTTTTAAATATTGAGAAGAATTCTATAAACTGTATAAAATTTCTATAAATTGAAGACATGACTTTGCTTGTTTTTCTCCTTTTGTAAATTTAGATTATCGTGAATCGATGTTGATGAACTTTGACTTTCATTAACTGGAGTATTTTCCACATTTAACACAATACAATCATCCTGCATTCTTAATTAAAAGTCCGTAAGAATGGGACAAACACAAAATAAAAACAGATGATTTATATCAGAAAGAGTAAACATTCTTAAGTAAAATGAATGCAATGGATAAGATGAATGAAACGTGTTTGAACATGAATGAATACCAAAAATCGGCTTCTGGGCAGGAAATGCACAAGAATCATGACTCTCTGCTACTGATGAGTTGACTCTGAGAGTTATGACTGACTCTCAAACAGGGAGTGAGTCAAAGTCATATAATAACTCTGACTCCCAAATAATTCATAGAGTCAGAGTCAAGAGAGTCAGAGTCAGAGTCAGAGTCAGAGTCATGATTCAGGAGACAGAGTCACTTTACACACTAAGGGAACCTATGTCCCTGGAAGCCCCTGAAGCTAATTGGTCGATAGCGTCCCATCATGATGGCTAGTGATCGCACGCAATTCCGANATCCCTGGAAGCCCCTGAAGCTAATTGGTCGATAGCGTCCCATCATGATGGCTAGTGATCGCACGCAATTCCGAACTACGTCCCATCTTGATGGAAGCATATCGCACTATCTCATACATGAGCGTGCGGCAAACTTCCATCGAGATGGGAACTGGGTATCCCGTCTTCCATACCGATGCATTTCAAATTTTTAACATGGGAATTTAAAATTTTTTTTTGAATTATTTTATTCACGAACAGCCATTTACACTTATTCATTCAATGTTTAGCCAAGCATATAGGCCAAAAGCAGTAGAACAAACTCCTAAATTGTTGGCAGATTTCAAAAAAATTTCTTTCAGGAACTTCCGGTTTAAAAATGCGTGCGGCAAACTTCCATGCAGATGGGATTTGAAGGGATATAGGAAGATGAAAAATTTCGTGAAATGTCGAATTTTTCACTTTCGAACTCAAAGTTTTTTTTGAAACTCTTTCCAGCAACATTTCTTCNATTTCGTGAAATGTCGAATTTTTCACTTTCGAACTCAAAGTTTTTTTTGAAACTCTTTCCAGCAACATTTCTTCAGCTTTAGGTGGTGGGATACGCGACAATGTGTATCTTAGGAAGTCAAGTGCACTATGTTTAGAGATATTGGCCCAATTCCCGTAATTGTATAGAGCGCCTGATAGTATTAAGGCTCATAGTACTTCGAGATTATAGAAAATTTACGGGAACGAAAATGATAAAAAAAAGTTGTGATAGAATTAACAACTGTTTATTCCTAAACCGAAATGTGTAAGGAAGGTTATCAAGGGGACAACTAGCCTGTGTTCATAAAATCACTACACAATTGAGAAAATGTGTTCCCATCCCCACAACTCCTCTCAAACAGAATTTGTTTCTCTTGAGTTTGACTGGAGAGGATTGCATTGAGGGACTATGATATTTATACATGCTTCTGAGTTGATTAAAACTAGCGGGAGCCCATAGTTTTTCAACCAATCAGAGACCTCCAAAATGAGTCACGTTTCATAGTTGTATTAATCTCATAGTCTCATAGTCTTACATATATGTAGTACTATGAAGCATTCTATACAATTGTGGGAATTGGGCCATTATATTTAGCTTTAGGATATTTCTAGCTTTAGAAAGAATAGGAATCCAGATAGTTAGCTTTGATTTGCAACATTTTATGTTACTGTATTATTGCAAATAAAGTGAATGCGATTTTAAATGCTTTTGTGTTAGATACATCAAATACGTTTTCAACATTGACAAGCATTCTACTATAAAACTTGAGGCGCTAGAGCCACATATGTTTATTTATATGACGTTGCTGCATCATTTCTAATTATGACCTAGTTGAAATTTGGCGTATCCGCGAGTTATGCAATCTAGTGTATTTACGAATCTATTTGTAGTAACAGTTACCGTGTTTATCAAACGAGTAAATTAGCTTCCATATTTTTGTCAAATTCAGAACTTTAAATCTAAAATCTGCTGAAAAAAAAAATTCTTACATAAGACAAACACAGCATATAATGGTCAAATATTTAGAAAATGTTGACACAATGTAGTATAATCTTGTGTTTTGAGAAAAACTCTTATTTAACAAAATGTTAATATTTTTCTTTTTACATATAGGTACATACAAGATCAAGAAAGTGGATCTGCGAAAAGAAGGATATGATATTACGAAAACTGCAGACGTTATTTACGTTTCCTGTAAAGGAAAATATATTGTGTTGGATACAGATCTCTACAATAGCGTCATGTCGGGAAATGTTAGGTTTTGAAGTAACATTGAATTTCTAGCTCAAACATAAGAAAGTTGATGGGTATAGGACGGGTACCAAGTTAGTGACACTTAATTCATATTGCAAGCACACGTTATAATAAATACTTTCATAATTTAAATTAACTTTTTTAATGTAAACTGTAAATCCTAGACATTGTGGAAATATATTTCAGCNAATACTTTCATAATTTAAATTAACTTTTTTAATGTAAACTGTAAATCCTAGACATTGTGGAAATATATTTCAGCTTTACATGTTGAACATCATGCTCGAGGTCCCGAGTTGTTTTATTCTACAAAGACTGTGACAACCTCTTTAGAATCCTCTTTGTCTATTTATGGCCCTATATGTAGAACTCATTAGACAAAAATGCTTGCTAGAAAGATTGAATTAAGTATTTTTTTTACAAATAATTCAACAAAATACTCTTTGTACCTAAATTTTTGTCTAATAGATTAGACAGAAACGACAAAAGAATAAAAGTCAACTAATTTAACTCATATACCTATTGCATCCAACTGAATCGAACCTAGACCCCGTGGTATTATATGAAACGCGCTACCTAATATACTACATATCTGTATTGAGATTGAGGTTAAGAAAAGAAAAATATAATCTGAGTTTCACTGGTTTTTACTTTTCAAGTAATAAACATAATTTGCAGACATAAAGTATTACTGCAAATTCAAATTCATTGCAGCAAAGTTTGTACATTTTGTGATTTCTACAATGAGACTTGACAAAGTTTTCTTGATGTCTTTTTTGGATAGATACTACTCGACTT
>NIPM01000401.1:180879-239619 GCA_002738285.1 Holacanthella duospinosa | reverse complement strand
TAATAGAACTTTAGAAAAGCTATTGTCCCTACCTTTTTGTTTAATAGCAGTGCGGTGCGTCTAACTAACCGTTCTAGTAGCTTGAGTCGACTGATAAACCTCCTCTCTCGAGGTAACGGAAGTCAGGCATTTTTATAGACTGTGTTATCCATGCCATCGGAAAACCACATCGCCTAGCTCTACATGGTTTCCATTGCTATTTCAAATGTATTGGGTTCCGAGAGGAAGCTCAACCCACCCCCAATACTCGGTTTCGCCACAATATGTAATGCATGGTTACTACCATGGAGACAATGAGAAGGCAGCTCATTTTAACAACACTCAACTATTCAACGATTTGGGAGAGAAGCTTCAGTCGTCGCTGAAGATATATAGGGGACTCTTTAACTTGGGTGGCAAAGGATGTCTCAATCTGGATCTTCCAATCTTCTGGACTTCTCCATTTTACAAAAACATACCAACAAAAAGAAGTAAAGGAGGAGAAGCGGAAGATTGGAAGACGGGTGAACTTGGTGGGAGTTACAGAAAAAGACGAATCCGAAACACCAAATTAAACGAAAATGTCATCTGTGTACTAGGAAGTCTAAGTCACACACAAGTGTCTAACTTACTTTAATAAGAGACTTCAACAGAAACGGGCTCCATTCACGGAAAAGAAACTATTACAATTGATTAGGTAAAGTTCATGAGTAGTTAGGGATAGGGCGGGGAAGCTGCATGGCCCAAGCATAGGGGAATGAAGATGCATGATCAGGGATGGCGAAGGGCCTTAACTTAATAATCTGAAAGACCTTGGTCTACTTCACCAAGGGTGAGTTAGGTCGACTTTCACTTAACTCCAATCGCATCGACAAAAAAAAATTCAACATCCCTCTCACCTGTGGGTCACTTATGACCACAGTATTTCATGTCACGTGTACAAACGTGGTGTTGCAAGTGTCAAGGTAATTGACAAATCAGGGTTGTTAGATCCGCAAGTATCAAGATATGTGTCAATGATAACAAATTGCTGGTGTGTTAATATTTTATGGGACATTTAGCAAAATAATGAGTTGAATGGATAATATAAAGTAAAAACCAAAAATTTCGTAGGGTTATCTATTTCAAGTAGCTCATTCTAGTTGCCAAATTAGTTCCACTAACTAATCACTCCAGCCAAAGGACGTCGTACAGTTAACATTGTGGAAGAAAACTTGCCCGACTTTCATGAAATTTGCTTACACGTGCACTTGAGTAACATTAAAAATTTATATTTTATAGTAGTGGAAATAATTTTTCGTTAATTGTTATAAATATTAACTGACATTGGTTCAAAGGAAATGAGGCAAAATTTCCATAGTGGAATCATCTGTTAATTTAATATACTACCAATAACAAAGCTTGGCATTGTGCGTATCCCTTTCAGATTGACCCTTGACCTCCTGAGGTTATATAGTGCGTCTTTTCCAAAACGCCTCAACTGTAAAATAATTATAAAAAAACAATCGAAATCAACAAGAACTGTGGGGTTTCTATGTAATTTAATTAATTTTACGTAAACACCATAAGTACAGGGAATTCCCTAATTCGAATTACGTAAAAAATTAATTTTCTTTGATTAAAAGTTTTTTTTTCTGTTTGTGCCGTCTTTCTCATAATGGTCGCTTGTGTTTTTGAAACATACCTTGGTAACCATTTAATCGACTGAGTAATAGACCCGGTTGGTGGAAGTCAAAATTTGAAAAAGATGGTTGTATTGTCACAACTTGTCCTGCCCTCAGAGGTGATTCCTATACACAAAAATAAAACATTAAAAGTAATATATAAAAATTAGTTAAGTTTAAAGAATATTTATTATTGTTGTTTATCAACAAATCATAATAACTGTCTTACAACAGTATTGACAGTAACATGTTTCAGATGTATCTAGGAATAGAAAGATAATAATATATTCATAATGAAATAAGATAGTTATTTGTGTTAAAACAAACATGATTATCAATGCTCACCTAGTACGGTGTCGATGTCAGAATGTTTCAAGGAATATACCCCAAACATCAGAGATGAAACTGAAGGCTTCGACGTTCTCTTCAGAAAAGTCCAAACTACGTTGAAGGACTGGAAAGTCCTTCTGTCCTTCGGCGAGCAACTTCATGACTTCAATTGGCAGTGCATCTCGCTTCTTCCTGTTGGACGCTGACTCGCATCGATGTGAGGCGACAATCGGATCCGAAGCTTCAAGAGGTCGATTGAAAATATCAGTGGAGTGGCTATTAGTTTTTGAGAAATAAGTCTGTGTGGTTTTGATACTTTTATTTCCTGAATTTGCTTCCTCATTCAACATTGAACCCAGTAAGAATACTAAAAACCCTAAATTTCATTTATTAGTTTAATACACTAAGGGAGACCAGGTATAGTTGGTGCAGGGGTGGTAGGTTGGTGCATTGCATCCTATACGAAGCATAAAGTGCCAAAAATTCTGAAACTTTTATTAGAGGTAGGATTCAGTTATGTGACAAGTTTCCAGAAGAAAAAATTGTTGAAGAAATTGTTTCTGAATAATAAGGCGTAGAACTCACCGTGACAGAAATTATGCTTTGAAAAGTTTTCCGTGGAAAACATTCTCCGGCGGAAATTTTTCTGTTGTTATACCTCACCAAATAACGTAAGCGGCAAAATTTCCTTTCGGATTCCTTCCAAGGAAGGATAATCCTTACATGTTTTTCTTCGGCCAAACCACACCATTAATTGCACCGATCGTAAGGAATGCAGTTCTTACTTCGGTCTGGCATAAAGATGGACAGAAATTCCATCGATAAATTTTTATGAAACAGCGAAATAGGAATAACAAATCATTTTATATGTTTCCAAAACGTGTTTGTGGTGAGAGGAATTAGTTTCCATTGTATTAATAATCTACAGGATGGAACAACAAAAAATTAAAACATCAGCACGAGGAACGGGGCTATACGATAATTTAGTTGGTAATTTTTCAGCTTTGTTGGTGGGGTGTAACAATGGAAATTGTTTCCGTGGAAAACTTTCCATTGTTAAACCTAACAACCTAACAACCTAACAACCATCTACAGAATAAATTCTGTCATATAGTGAGATGGTTTCTTTCGGTTTGGCCTAGAAAAATGGGAAATTGGACGGACGGAAATTCTTTCCAATCAACTCAACAGAGTTTTTCTTCTGCGACACATCTCTCGGTGAGTTCAGACGAGAGAAAAACTGATTCGCAGGAATTTCCATCCACTGTACTATATGGAAGTAGTTTCCACTGACAAATCTGACGGTGAGTTATACAAAAATGAGTAAGTAGATGGGAATTCTTTCGGGCGAACGAAATTCTGCAACGATCAGTTCCGCCCTTTAGGCTCATCAAAAATTTTGAGGAGTAAAAAGATAGTTTTTGTTGTAACCCTGTCCTAATGGTTAGCGGAAGATACAATCCGAAAAAAAAATTTACAGTGTTCTTCTTTTCAGTAAGTCATCATGTACCCACAAGCGTTTCAAACTTTTGCGAATGTTACCTAGTTTTGGCTACATATATTTTTTTCAAAATATTTCAGTATGGGTAGAGTTGGTTCAAGGTTATCGGGTAGAGTTGGTGCATATTTTGCATAAATTTGGTGCACCTAGAGGAACATTCCTACTCACATTCCCTCCACACACTCCACACAAACTCCAACCACTAGACAGGAGTATTTGATCAATTTAAAATATATTTAAACACTGCTTCCGACTTCTCGATGAAATCTTACCCTGGAAAGACAATGTCAATTTATGACATTCCAGGAATTGTTTAATCGACTTTAGGGAAAGCACTACTACGAATAACATTTGATTAAGATTTTCCTGGACAGAAATATTGCCACTGAAAAGCGAAATGTTTGATGATTCTGAGTTGTTTCCATTTAATGTCACTCATCGCCCTACGCAGAACGATTCACAAATATCAAAGAATCAAGCCTTGCACAACACCTAGTTCCAAAATAAAAATGAAATTGGTCCAGGAGAAGTTGAATTCATTGTGGCTGTCCCAATTCAACCCAAACCTAAAGAATTGCAATCAATACCAAAAGCTGAGCCTCGAGTTATAATCAAACGAGGTAAGAAAAGAAGGACATGCGAAATTCAATTCTGACTGATACTCCTGTTTAAAAAAAATTAAAGTTGAAATCATTGAAGAACGTCTCGATTAGTTGGAAAAGCCAGGAAAGAGCTAAAGTATCAGTGATTATTTTAAGTTGGTAAATTTTCGGTATAATCATAACCTTAAACAATTTTTGTTCATCTCAATAATGTTATAAAAAAATAATTCCAAAACAATTCAATATAAATATATCTGTATCCCCAAAACGCACCTACTCACCACAAGCTATAAACCAACTGTACCCGGTACGAAGAGAGTAGGTGCAAAAATGCAAGTAGGTTTCAGTTAATTAATTTAGTTTATCTCTTCTCATTTAATTGAGCGTTACAAGTAAAATACATACTTTACTTAATGGAAAATTGAAGTTCCGTTGTGGACCGTTTTTAGAATTATTTGGTTAAATCTGTCTTCAGAAAAAATCATTGTCTGAAAAATGTACCAACTATACCTGGTTTCCTACTATTTCAATTTCTTGTAGTAATATTCATTAATTAATTGCAATATCCAGTACCTGCTTTGGACGATGTCCTGCCCGTTTTCCAGGATAGTGTGTACTGCGGCTGAAAGGTAGAACGAGCAGTAATGTTTCACAAATGTATTGTGCCAATTTTTCAAACTTGATGGGATTGAGTGCAATTGGCAGTTCAGCGCGATCAGAATTGTACGAAAATTAGTCATTGTTTAGTCAATAATGCCAAGGACCGTTGTGAACATCTCGAAGTTGCTGAAGAGTCTCCTTGCACTGTTGCCATCATTCGTCGACCCATTCCCACCTGGCTTCGGTACATACACTACCACACCGATTTTCCGTCTCAAATCTTCGTGAATTTGCAGTTTCCTTCACTTTATCAATTTCTGGTCTTGATCTTCATGGATTCTCATAGAGCAAAGGAATGAGGTTTAAGATTTGTGAATAGTAACTTAATGTATTACATTGCAACTATACTTGTAAATTTACCAGTTTTTAACGCCTAGACGGTAAGCGACGTGAAAGCAATAGCTAAGGCAACAGAAAGGGTATATAAAAATGAAGTAGACAAGCGCCATATTTCACTGCATACCCCTTAATAGATAAATTTGGATGTTGCACGATTTGTTAAAATGTTGAAGTCGGCTGGGTTAGACTTCCATAAGGGACATGGTTGGGAAGAGTTAGTACAGGTACAAATGCTTAGTACCTTCCCATCTATGGCGGTCAAATGAAGGTCAAAGAGAACAGTTATCTTGGATTGCAAACATTTACTATTGGGGAAACTATAAACTATTGGGGTTAGTAAAAAATACATGGACGTCAACTTACCGTTTGATATCACCAAGCCTGACTGTCAATGGTTGCAGGCTCTTGATAGCCTCCTTCATTTCTTCTCGTTTGATCGTTCTTTGACGTGTTTGATCTGCAACGGGCGAAAATAATGATTTAACTGAGGTTTTTGATACTGCGAAAGTGTACAGTCCAAGGTGTTGAGACACAAATGTGTCAAGTTGACAGCAAACATACTTCAATCGTTGAAAATGTCAGTAGATTTTTGTTTGAACCTACAATTTTTGCTAAATTAGTCAAACAAAATCAGAATTGCCTGCTATTTTGATTCGTAGGCACTGCATTTTGAAACTTGTGCAGCTATCCATTCCTTAGATTGTAATTGGGTTGCCTACCTGACCTCTGACCTTACTTAGGTCACAGGTAGGCAACCCAATTCCTATTCTTTAAAGAAACAAGACAATTTTGCTAGAGAAGAGTTTTATTGAGGTCTTCTCTGTTTGAGTTATAAATTAAGAATGGCTAGAGGCTATTCTCCTCTAGCCAGAAATCAGTAATCATGTGTAAATTGTGTTGGTGTTAGAGAACTTCTCTACACCCCACATTACCTGTTACTATTGTTATGTGTCTGGTCTAAATCGACCAACTTACTTGAATTTAGTTGGACGAAATTCCCAGAATCCAATAACACTAATTCCCTAATCAATTATTTTAATTGATTTAAACTATAAAAAAACTAATTGAATTGAAAATTAAATTAAACTAAACTTTTAACTTTTAACTTTTTGTGGCTTTTCCACCAACAACTCTAACAGTTACCTCTTGACTGAATTTACTATAAACTCAATTAACTTTGAGTTTAAAAAAAATGAACAAACAAAACCATGTTCAATAAATGCGACAATAGGAACAACAATACATTAACAAAATTAATCTTTATTTAATAAAAATTATCAAAAACAAATGAACAATAACTTTACGTTAAAGTAAAAACAAATACTCGCTCAACAATGAGATTGCTAACTCCCATTGTTGAGGATTCTGATCCCCTACTCAAGGTAAGACTAAGCTACTCAAGCTTAGTCCAAATCAGAATGAGTCTCTGGACTCCAGACTCTGGGTTTTTATACCCTTCGAGCCTTAGCGTGCCTCGTGCACAAAAACTATTATTATACTATTATAATAATAAAACAAAGGAAATTATGTAAAAAAAAACTAAAGCTACTAAAGCTAAGGTTACTAATTTTCATAATTAGTAACAAAACAAAGAAAATAAACTAAAGACTAAGGTAAGTCAAGATTTACATAAATTATATAATAATAATTTATAAAAATAATAATCATACAGTTGACGTCGCATATAAATATGCTAGAACTGTAACACTATAAACATATTCATTACAAGTACGGACAAGCGTTGCGCCCATTTATTCTGTTTCCATATGCTCCATTGAGTTCAAAATATAACTTTTGTTTAATTTGATCAGACGTCGCCCGGTATGCTCAAGAGGTCGAAGAAGTGAAACTATACAAAAAAAATTCTGTATGTACAAATTATTAAATTATGTATTACAATTATGTACTCAAAAGTATATTGAACGATCATTTATTGGTGTAACCAAAAGCCACTACATCTGCGTAACCGATTTAGTTGAGTTGTATAGGACGGAACGACTTATAGCTGCAAGCAGTTGAGCATTTGGAGGAAAGATGTTCTTGTAGCATTCGTCTTACAGCTTGCACGAAGGGTGTTCTTGTAACTTTACGACTTACAGCTTGCACGAAGGATATTGTATTAGTCCTGAGTCAACCCAATCTGCAGCAATAAAACCAAGGGCTTCATCTCCAGTAAACGGTTCTGCCTTCTCGACATCGGTTCAAAATTGAAGTCGGTCATTTTGGCGGGTCTCCCAACGCTAATATTGTCCTTTAAAGTTGCTGCCATACTCTTCAAACCACGCTTAGTCGACAGCGCGCAGAAGCGGGATTGACTCGTGGGTTTGAGTTTGAGCGATGGCAGCGTCTGCGTTCCGCTTTGCGTTGGGTCCTAAAGTATAAAATTTCGGTGAAGAGAAAATGATTTGTTTCGACCGGAATTGTGAAACATGTTAGTATAAGTAGTTAACACGACGCGGTGTTCGCAGCACACCCCCTTCAAAGCCACCGACCTACTCACCGACCTAAGTATTTCCACCCACACCTACATAACGACATAAGTCAACGGTGTTGCCAAAATACACGGACATGTGAACCTAAGTTTCCTCACCGACCACTGACCTAAGTCCAAGATGTTCTCATATGTCATACACCCTTTCAAGTTCAAACATGTGAGACGAAGCAGCGCGAATTATAATTATAATAATTATTATTACTATTTTTGCTGCGAGCTAAGTGCTCGCAGACTTTGTTAATTCAATTATTTGTTAATTGTCAGTGAGCTTAGTGCTCAGTTTGTGCTATAATTTGTATTGGAAAACCGCCCCCATGCAGTTCTACAAATGAAAGAAACTGCATGAGGACAGTTTTTCCAGTCAGTCGCGTCCTGGTCATCAGTAGACCGAGACGTGTTTTTGGTCTCTCTCTCCTGAGTGAGTTTTTGAGTACTTAGTTGTCTGTGAGCTTAGTGCTCACAGACAAGTTAAATAAAAGTTTGTGTTTTTTATTATTATTTGTGGTCAGTCCATTTTTATTTTGTGTCATCGGTCTTGTCATCCGGTCGTGTCATCGGTCGACTCCAGGATCCATCCGTCCGTCCGTAAGTTTGTCTGGGATTTGGGGTTTGGTGGGATTTGGGTTGGGACCACGATACATTACTAGCCTAAATATAATCGTCCATTTTCCTCACTTTCGAAAGGGAGAGTAATAGTATAGTGTAAACTCAAAATAATAACTTTGACCTTCAGTAAAGTGAAACATAATTATTTTTTGTTTTTTTTCGGAAATTAAAAAAAAGTATAGGGTGTCAAAATTTGATCAGGATTTTTGAAAAATTTGTTAATTTAGGAAATACCCGGAACCGGGCATTATCAAAACCCGGGTTACAAAGTAAAGTTCACCAATTGAGATGGAAATAATTACAAAAGGATGATGCATTTTGACTGGAATTTTGAAAAAAATTAATTTGGAAAATACTTTAGGTAAATACCCGAATTCCGTTATTTATAAAATGATGCGGGTTAGAAACTAAACTTCACCAATTTGGATGGAAAAAATTATAATTGGGCACTGAAATACTGTGGCACGGTGTCCATTTTCCCCTTGTTTAATTATTTCTTTAAAATTGTCATCCCGAGGGGGTCTTTTTCTTAGTTAATTATTATGATACCCTTTCGGGTTTAATCCGTGTGGGAAAGATTAGCAATGTTGGGACTGGGCTCGGATTACCTCATTTATCTCATCTTCCGAGATAAATCTAACTTTCCCAGATGTATGTCTGGTGGCCAGATGTTTCCGAGTGCTGGATCTTTGGATGTTCCGCGGATCTCAGATGATCTGCGGGTGATATAGATCCTGAGTGATCTACGGATCTCACAGACCTGAGATGATCTGCGGATCACATAGAACCGGGATGATCTGCGGGTCGTCCAGATCCGGGATGTTCTGCAGGTAGTACAGATTTGGGATGATCTCCGGATCTCACAGATCTGAGATGATCTGCGGATCACACAGATCCGGGATGATCTGCAGATAACAATGATCCGCGGATCACAATGATCCGGGATGGTCCGCGGATCACAATGATCCGGGACGATCTGAGGGTAGTACAGATCTGGGATGATCTGCGGATCTCACAGATCTGAGATGATCTGCGGATCACACAGATCCGGGATGATCTGCGGAGCACAATGATCCGCGGATCACAATGATCTGCGAATCACGATGATCCGGGATGATCTGAGCATCACAATGATCCGGGACGATCTGCGGGTAGTACAGATCTGGGATGATCTGCGGATCTCACACATCTGAGATGATCTGCGGATCACACAAATCCGGGATGATCTGCGGATCACAATGATCCGCGGATCACGATGATCCGGGATGATCTGCGGATCACACAGATCTAGGATGATCTGCGGATCACACAGATCTTAGGCGCTGTTAGATGGGAAAGTCGTTTCCCACTTTCTCTAAAAAATAAAACCATTCCTCAAGGTGAATGGCTTGTCGGTGTGAGAGAATTTCTCCCAAACCGACGCTCCATCCATCTTGAGAAAAAGAGAATGGGAAGTCAGTCTCTAACCGACTTCCCATCCTGCTGCTACTTTTCTACCCTTCTTTTTTTTGGTGAGTTGTCATCTGTATTTTTTCGGACTTTTCCTGCCCGTTTCGGATCCGGATTTTCTTGGATGACTATTCTTAAAGGGTTGGTGAGTGACCCCATGACCTCTGAATCCCCTTTTCCATTAATTTTTTCCTTATTTCCCCCTTAATTAATCAAACTAAAGTAAGAAATATCCCCAAATACCCAACCAATTCCCTACCCCAACCCTGACGCATCCCGACCCTTCCCCGAAACTCCAAAAATACCCTTCCAATTCCCAAATTAATTAATAACCCCCAAATTTACCCCACATTAATCCCTTAGTAAGACACCCTGCAGTCTTACATAAGATGGCGAATCTTTTTTTTTTTTAGTTTTTCAGTTTTTTTTTCTTTCTTCCATCTTCCAAAATATTATTTGGACTTTTCTTGGAACCGGATCTTCAAATCCGGTCCCTTATCGCCGTAGGAGAGGACGACGACTGCTACCTCCACATCCTCAAGCGATATTTCAACTTCATAGAAGGGAGTCTTACGACTCCCAGGTTTGTGTATAATTATTTATTTATATACTTTTTTTTGTTTGATTGGTGGGGCTTTTAAGCCCAGCATTTCGTAGCGCTTAGCGCAAAAGTTTAATTTAATTTTATTTTGATCATATTGTATACGGGTCATGCCCGATTTTTCATAACCTCCCTCTACTCTTTGGCATACATGTTTATAGTTTGACTTATTCATTTAGACAAATAAAATTTTTAGAATTTTTTATTTATTTTTGGTTGTTTGATAGCATATTTACATCCATATTCCTCCTTAGCATAACTCTCACTATATTTTTGGTTTCTTTTACTCCGAATTCGGACTTAAAAAACCAAATTCGTAGATAAAAAGTTGGGTTTGTCTAAGCCAACCCCGAACTTACTCAATTAGCATCATCATATGACCCTTTTTCTACAAATCATACCTCTAAGTCAAAATTTTTAATTTGTCACCACCCCACACCCATCATACCTGGGCATCCTTCCCATTCATCCCACACATTTCCAAATTTTATTTCACACTATCCCTGATACCCTAAAGCCGCTATTAATGTCTCTTTTCCCTTAAAACTCCACAATAATTCTCTAAATTCACAAAATCTTCAAAATTTATTCCCAAATCACCTAAATTATTTGCAAACTTCAGAAATTATTTCCAAATCCCTTAAAATACAACTACAACTACCACGATAATTCCTCATTCGGTCCAAAATTACCGTCACTACCCTAAAATAATTCCATATTCCTAAAGAATTATCTCCCCGATTATTAAACTAATTCCTAATTTTCTTGTTCTTTTCAACATTACCCCAAACTCTCAAAAATAATTCCACAATAATTTTTATTTCTTCCCTACCATTTCTCCCAACCATTTCTCCCAAACCTAAATTCCTTAAATTACATTCTCTATCCAATTCCATCTCAATTTTTCCACATTTTTTCAAACAATTTCCAGGTTAACCATTCTAATTCCTAATTCTAAAACTAAACAATCAACATTCCTAATGGCTCACCGTGCCCCTATCTCCCGCGCAACAAGCCCTGTTGACCCTGTCTCTTCGCACGATGAGGAACGTGACCAAGTGGGTACACCATACTTACCCCGCTCCATGAGAGGAATTACTGAACCCCCTATCCCTATAAGTAGGGAGCAGAGGGCGTTTTCGGTACCTCCAAGAGATTCACAAAACTCACACCTCATGTTTTCCAATGGAGAAACCCCGCACTGGCAGATATGTGGATGCAGGGAAGAGCGGCTCAATCATCTTTTCGCCCCATTTCTCAACCCCTAACAATTACCGCTTCTATTTCAACAAAAATACCTCAACTCAATCTACTACTCCATGCCCTCCCCACGAACGATCCCTAATTGATTTCCCCGAAATTAACTCGCGAATCCAGGAAGCCAACATACACCCTACTCCTAACCGTCCCCTTCCCAATACCCAAACCAGAGACCGTAGAAATTTATCTTCCAATCTTCCCCGAAATAGTTCTTCTTCTTCGACCAATTTTCTACCTATTCCTACCCCTCAACCCAAACGCCCCGACCTTAACATCAACAGTACTCTCCAATACCTTAGGAGATACGATGGTTCTGGCGATCCTGAGGAATACTTCGAACGCCTCAATACCGATTTAGAATCCCTGGGTTATGATGAAAAATTTATCGTCAACAACTTTGACCGGTTGTTGGACGGTAATGCAAAAACCTGGTTCACATCCAACTGGCCCACTTACAAAACCCTCCTAGCTGACCCAAACAAATCTATTAAGGGAATTTGGATAGCCATCGGACGAGACTTCAAGGTATTTTTCGACCCAAAGTCCCGTTTGTCAGAGTTTCGTCGACAAAATCGACGATACTCTGACATACCAGCATATGACATACATAACTCACATACCAGCTAGGCGACGATGCTGAGACATACGTTGCCCGTAAAGTCAAATTTCTCCGCGCCATCAATCCCAAGATGACTGACGAGATGAAGGTCGAAAAGTTGTTGAAATTGTGTTCCACTACTATCCGGGAAGCCCTAGCCCTAGTCCCCATGGAATCTTTAGTCGAATTTTTTGCAAAACTTCGAAGGTACAACGAGGTACACAGTCCCAAATTGCCAAAAATATCTCATCTCCTCAACCCCAAACATGAGCGGCCATCTCTTATGGAGATGGACATAAAACCACCCTCCCAACTTCCCCGACCCCCCGATTTTCACCCAAATACGGGTAAAACCCCTGATGGCAGATTTATCTGTCATCATTGTAAGAGAGTGGGTCATATAGAACGCCACTGCTTCAAAAAATACCCTCATCTCCAAACAACACCAAACCGCCCAAATCATCCTAACTACCCACCTCCACAATCACGACCAAATAACCAACAGCCACAAATGAGACACCCTATCCCCTTTTTCCTACCACAATCATACTATCATCCCATGCCCCAATACAACCCATATCAACCCTACCCACAAACCCCTTACCATTACCCACCTTACATACCACAACAACAACCAATTCCAAACTTACCCACATACCCCTCAAACCCAGATACCCATACACCGTCGGAAAACTGAAAAGCCTGACGCAACAGGAGCACCAGGCTTACCAGCTTTCCACCCTACCAAAAACCCCCAATAACACTCACACACTCAATCTCAATGATTCTAAACCAACAAGCCCCGAAATCTCCCAAACTACTATACCCATACCCTCTTCTTGTGTCACTTCCCCGCACCTCCCTTTGCCATTCAAATCCCCTCTAAATAAACCTATTCCACCTCTATTCCCAATTTTTCCGAAATTTACGTCCAAGACTTGCAAGCAACCAATTTTTCCGATTGAGGTTGCAACATCCGTTTCCCGTATCCGAGCAACTCGAAGCGTCGGATACACCGGGATCCTTCCGGTTCGAGCCGGAGGACCATCCAGACCATTCCGATATGGTTTGTTCAAACCCCACAATTACAAAAATCTTCCTTCACCTGTTCCTTTAATGAGTTTGGATTTCTCGGACTATAAGACTAAGGCCAAGTCTATAGTACCAGAGAATCCTTGTAAGACAGACCCACCGATTTTGACGACACCCAATGTAATTGCAACCTTCCAGCATGTCATCGGCCCGAAGTTGCAATTCCCTGACAATTTGATTCTGAATACGGAGCAACCTTTTGGACGGACGCAACTCCACTCAATCACCGACCTCCATCCGTTGTTTTCCGTTACCCCGTACACATTGGAAACTTTAGCTTCAATGCACTTATCGACTCCGGCGCTTCCATCTCCACTGTGAGAGAAGACTTTTTACGTTTACTCCCCGAAGCTGCAGCCTCCAAACGCACTGTAGCTCCCTTTACCTTTCATTTGTCCATCCATAAGTCCAATGTCTTCACTATTAGTGAAGTCTCCCAACTCACTTTCCGTACAGGAGAAAAATCATATACCGAATACTTTTTCATTATCCCCGGATTAAGCAACCAGATTGTGCTGGGTATGAACTTTTTCCAATCCAACCACATAATTCTCGATTGCGAGAACGAAGCCATCGCCCAAGGCTCCTTAACAGACCCCGAATTTCCAATCCAAATTATCGGACCTAGCAACCCAATTCGTTCACCCTACCAAACACTGGCAACAGTCCAAGTTGCAAAGGACATAACCCCGGAACTTATCCTTTTTCCCAATCCGGTAATTGAGTTACCCATACCCGAAATTGATATTCCCATGGAACCACTCATCCAATTTGATTCAGACTTATCCTCCGATCTCACGACTGTCCCCGATGACGATTTTATCGACACTAACTTAGTATCTACTGTAAGAGTCCAAAAACCCATCCTCGTAAGCCCTCACACCTCCAGGAAAGTAAAATTCAAGATTCCCTCTCAATTCACCGGTGATATTCTCATCACCCCACGTAGTCAAGTCGCACACTCTCGATACCTGGTGCTGGGCAAATGTGTGGTTTCTGTTTCAAAAGGACAGGGATACACATTTGTGACAAACTTGACACACCAAACCATCAAACTTCCCGTCAATACCTCCTGGGTACGTATGAGGCTTTTACTGACTCGATGATTGAGTGCAGTATGGATGATTTGGAATCGGTCAAATCCCCTACCCCGCAAATTTCATCACTTTCCCCCGATCCCGAGTCTGAACTTCATCATTCCGACTTTCTCCCCGAAATTAAAATTGGTCCAAACCTTTCTCCCTCTAAACGAACCCAAATTCAAAAACTTCTCCTCGATTATCAGGATATTTTTTCACTATCCCCCGAACAAATTGGCCGTACCCCCGTTACCCAACATTTCATAGACACCGGCGATGCCCCTCCCATCCGACAACGTCCCTACCGCGCAGCTTTCGCAGAACGAGCGGAAATTGCCAAATGCTGCGAAAAAATGTTAGCAGCTGATGTAATAACCCCTTCCAATTCTCCCTGCGGTGCTCCAGTCGTCCTTGTTAAAAAGCCGGACGGTAGCTGAAGGTTCTGCGTAGACTACCGACGCTTGAACACAGATACTCGTACCGATAGTTACCCGCTTCCCCGAATGGACGACGCACTCGACCGCCTCAGTGGAGCTAAAATTTTTTCCTCTATGGACTGTGACCAGGCCTATTACCAGGCAGAGGTAAATCCCACAGACCAGGAAAAAATGGCATTTACCACCCCCGACGGACAGTACTAATTTAATGTCATGCCCTTTGGTCTTTGTAATGTCCCCGCGACTTTTCAAAGACTCATTGGCTCAGTCTTGGGCAAACTGAAATGGTCAATGTGTCCGGTGTACCTAGACGATATTGTTGTTTATTCCCCGGATTTTCCCTCCCACCTTGTACGTCTCGAACTTGTATTCGCTGCCCTCCGCAAAGCAAACCTAACCCTAAAACCGCACAAGTGTGACTTCGCTGCAGTTGAGCTGAAGTTCCTTGGGCACATCATTGCAGCGGATGGTGTGCGAGTTAACCCCGCAAAAACAACGCGGTAGCCGACTTCCCCACCCCCAAGTCAGTTCGACACGTCCAATCCTTTGTTGCCCTCTGCTCCTATTATCGTCGGTTCATTAAGAACTTTGCCAAAATTGCACACCCCCTTCACCAATTCTCCAAGTAGGGTGTAGAGTTTCTATGGTCGGACGCGGCCGAGGAAGCTTTTCAAACCCTCAAGGAGAAACTTACTCAAGCCCCCGTTTTGGCTTACCCCGACGATCATTCTCCCACCATACTCCATACCGATGCCTCCAAGTTAGGATTGGGAGCTACCATCTCCCAAAACCAGGAAGGCACCGTTCGTGTTGTCGCTTTCGCTTCCCGTACCCTGGGAAAACACGAAGTCAACTATGGAGTATCCGAGTTAGAGTACGCAGCTGTAATTTTCGCCATTAACCGATTCCGCCCTTACCTTTACGGTCGCCCCTTCACCGTTGTCACCGACCATCACTCCCTGTGTGACCTAATCAACCTCAAAGACCCGAACGGTTGTTTGGCTAGATGGGCTTTAAGCCTACAGCCATACGATTTTACCATCGAATACCGTTGCGGAAAGTCCCACACGGATGTTGCTGTCCTCTCCCGAAATCCCGTTGATCCCGCTTCGGAATTTCACGACCGTCTCACTCTCGAAGAGCACCTGTTCTCCCTACAGGTTGCCAATATCCATCGGCTATGCTCCCTCTCTGGTGTAAACATCAAGGAACTTCAGTCCCAAGACCCAAAACTGAAGAAAATCCTTGACTGTCTCAATTCCCCGACACCAGACGGTCCCACGCTTCGAAAAAAAACCCAGAATCTCTCAGAATTCAAACTTGATGAGAATGGAATTCTCCTCAAGAGTAACAACGTTGAATTCGGACGTTTATGGCGACTAGTTATTCCCCAAAAAATTTGTCAGGACGTCCTCTTAGAGGTTCACGTTTATAGCGGTTGCCATCTTGGCTTTTACAAGACTTGGCATACCGTTAAATCCCGCTACTATTGGCCCAGTATGTATAAGCAAACCATGTTATTCCTCCGAAGCTGTCTTAACCGACCCACCACAAAGTGGTCAGACAAAGCTTTCTCAAACCTCCGCCCTTAAAACCCTTTGAAAAAATCTCGATTGATTTCATTGGCTCCCTCCCAAAAACAGCTCGAAGAAACGAGTACGCACTTACAATGACTTGTTTGTGCACCCGTTTCTTAGAGGCTTACCCCGTTTCCGCTTGTACTTCCGCCCGCGCAATAGCAGCCCTTCAAAAAATCCTAATCTATCGTCATGGCACTCCCTTGAAAATCCTGACTGATCAGGGTACCCATTTTCAGTCCCAAGAATTTCAGGACTTTGAAAGGAGAACGGAATTAAGCTCATTCGTTCCTCCGCCTACCACCCGCAAACAAATGGAATCGACGAGCGATTCAATGGTACCCTCAAACAAACTTTGGCGAAAACCCTCAAACCCAATCAAAAAGATTGGGACATTCAAATTCCCCGTGTCGCATTTAACATTAATGCCACGGTATGTGTATCAACGGGTCATTCCAAGTACTTCTTCATCCATGGCAGGGAACCTCGACTCCGCATCGACAACCTCCTTCCTATCCCAGCTGATTACCTTGACGATGCCGAGTCACGAGTAGCCCAAAAACGGATAGAGAAAGTAATACCAGACGCCCGGGTCAAAACTATCCAAATTCAGAAAGAATCCCAAAACCTCTTCAATTCACAACACAAACCTGTCACATACCAACCAGGACAGTTTGTACTTAGGCAACGACACTCCCATACCCCCGGACTGGCAAAGAAACTTCACCCCCGATGGGACGGACCCTATCAAGTTATCAAACATACGGGTCCAGGTAACATACGGATTCAAACCATCCCGAAAACAGTAATCCCAAAAACCATGGTTGTTTCCGTCCACCAGGTTAAACCATGGTATAGCGACAACCCCTTTTCATTACTACACCCTGATTCCGAACCCAAAGGCCCCAGTGAATTTGATTCACCATCCGACCCTGAACCTGACCTCGCTGCCGCAAATTATCCCAATATTCCGATATTTTTTCCCATACAAGCATCAATACCATCCCACCCCTTTCCCCTCAAGCTTCCTTACCATCCCTTAAACCTTCAAAAGACAAGGTTTCGGAACCGGCTATCCTGTTAACCGAGATCGAACCCATTGTCTCCTCAAATTCCATTTCCCCAAACCCAAACACCCGTGTTTGGCGCCGAAGCGACACCTTTCTACCCCCCAACCGTTATGTTTCCCACATTCCTCGACCCAAGAAAAAACCACCCCGTCAAAAAACTTCACACCTCCCGCAAGAAATCGAATTACCTGTAAACAAGGTGAAACGTTTTCTTGCAGCACACCCCTCCCATTCCAAAAAACAATATGTCCCTACAACCCCAAAACTTACCCGATCACAGTCCCTCAAATCCCTTTAACACGTTTTATTTTATTTTTTATTATTATTTTCCCCGTTTCACTCTTTCTTTATAGATGGACCCTCCACCCCCATTTAAGTCCCTTCCCTGATACTCAATAACATCCCAACCCCTAACCCTTGACAATTCGAAGAATATTTACAAATCCCCACTCCCCCTCATTCCTAATTGTCTTCCTTTTTCTCCACTTTCTTTAAAAATCCTTCTCCGCGGCGAGGTCGCCGCTTCCCCCCCCCCCAGACATATGTTAGATGGGAAAGTCGTTTCCCACTTTCTTTAAAAAATAAAACCATTCCTGAAGGTGAATGGCTCGTCGGTTTTGGAGAATTTCTCCCAAACCGACGCTCCATCCATCTTGCAAAAAAGAGAATGTGAAGTCAGTCTCTAACCGACTTCCCATCCTGCTGCTACTTTCCTACCTTTCTTTTTTGGTGATTTGTCATCTGTATTTTTTCGGACTTTTCCAGCCCGTTTCCGATCCGGATTTTCTTGGATAACTATCCCTAAAGGGTTGGTGAGTGACCCCTTGACCTCTGAATCCCCTTTTCCATTAATTTTTTCCTTATTTCCCCCTTAATTAATCAAACTAAAGTAAGAAATATCCCCAAAAACCCAACCAATTCCCTACCCCAACCCTGACGCATCTCGACCCTTTCCCGAAACTCCAAAAATACCCTTCCCATTCCCAAATTAATTAATAACCCCCAAATTTACCCCCCATTAATCTTCTAGCAAGACACCCTGCAGTCTTACAGCGCTCTGCGGGTTGGACCGATCTATTACAATAGGGACTATGGGTACCGGACCCGTTCAGAGTCTGGATCTATTTGTCGGACTCGTCCTAAACTTTGGGACAGTAACTACTCTACTCCGAGGTCTGGTACTGTAGTCCGAACTCTCCGGTGGGAAATGCGATAATCTTGAAGTGAATATCGAAATCGGTTCTCCAGACTGTGAGAACTCTTTTCCCTGTTTCTGGGGAAGTTGAACAATAGCTTTAATCTGGGAACTCCTATTGTCCTGATATTCGGGAGATCCGGAGTCCACTATCCCTGAGATCCGCGGGTGAACTGGGTTCTCCATGAACTGCTCTGGGATGTCCGGATCACTTGATCCGCGGGTGAACTAGGTTCTCCCGGGCTCTCTAGGATCTCCTGACTACTCGATCCGCGGGTGAACTGGGTTCTCCCCGGACTACTCTGGGATCTCCAAATCACTTGATCCGAGTGTGATCTAGGTTCTCCCCGGGCTCTCTAGGATCTCCTGACTACTCGATCCGCGGGTGAACTGGGTTCTCCGCGGACTCTCTGAGAGTTCTTTCGTTCAACTAATCCGAGTGTAAAAACCTACCGGTGGACCGAAATCCACATCTTCCCGATACCTTGAGGTCGGGTTGCACTCTCCCGTTCTGGGGGATTCCGTGGGGGATCAATGAAGTATTGGGTCACGATGTCCCAAGTATGACCGGAGTGTCTGGGCTTCTGTTTTCTATCTTCAGGTGCCTCGTCCAGCCCAGCCACGCCGGAGGTATCGGAGACCGAGATAACTGAAGATAATGTGTGATGTCAAAGGGAACTCGAAGAACTAGTGCTGCTCATTGAGATGTTGTTTTGCCACGCGGGACTTCTGACCCTGAGCAGGGATGGAGCCCTGCCGAGTCCACGGTCTTCAAAGGGATCGGGGAACCCTTAACACTACACATACACCTACTGTTTCGATGGGAAAAACCTGAAGTCTCTCTCTCTCTCTTCGTCTCCCAGGGGATCACACCAACTCTCACCATTTGACACAACAATAAAAATGACTCCGACTTTTTTTTGTTTAGCCTGATTGTTTATTTCACTCTTCTAATTTTAAGGTAATTACTATTAGATTAAGACAATAACTTCTTCCTACCTTTACTCTATTTAGACAACAGAGCACTATCTAGATGTTCCTACTCAAAACTTTAAGCGTCGAATGAACCCCTTTCTCTCCCGAGACACAGGAAGGCATCGGTTTTATCCAATCGGGCGATAACGTCATAGGAAACCGAATTTCCTTTGTCATGAGTTCTTTTTCTACTTCTTATCGTTAATCCAGATGTACATCCCGGATAACCACATCTGGCATAACTGATTCAAACCAGTTTAAGCCTATGACTCACTTTCCCAGAAATCGATTTTCGCCACAATACGTTGGAAATTTTGGAAAATTATTCATTTTGAAGAATACCCGAATCCGAGTTAAAAATTTATTAAAAAATTCTCCAGGTTAGAAACTAAACTTCACCAATTTGGATGGAAAAAATTATGATTCGGCACTAAATTACGTAAGGAATTTTTGAAAAATTATTCACTTTGGAGAATACCCGAATCCGGGTATTACAAAATTCTCCGGGTTTGAAACAAAACTTCACCAATTTGGATGGAAAAAATTATGATTCGGCACTAAATTACGTAAGGTATTTTGGAAAATTATTTATTTTGGAGAATACCCAAATCCGGGTATTATAAAATTCTCCTGGTTAGAAACTAAACTTCACCAATATGGATGGAAATAATTATGATTGTGTACTAAATTATGTCAGAAATTTTGGAAAAGTTATCATTTTGGATAATACCCAAATCCGGGTATTATAAAATTCTTAGGGTTTGAAACTAAACTTCACCAATTTAAATGGAAACTAATTATGATTTGGCACTAAATTACGTAAAGGATTTTTGGAAAATTATTTATTTTGGAGAATACCCGAATCCGGGTAATATAAAATTCTCCTGGTTAAAAACTAAACTTCACCAATATGGATAGGGAAAATTATGATGGTTACCTAATTACGACAAGAATTTTGGAATATTATTTATTTATAGTTTCTAACCCGCATAATTTTATAAATAACCGAATTCGGGTATTTACCTAAGGTATCTTCCAAATTAAAATTTTTTCAAAATTCCTGTCAAAATTTATCATCCTTTTGTAATTATTTCCATCTTAATTGGTGAACTTTACTTTGTAACCCAGGTTTTGATAATGCCCGGGTCCGAGTATTTCCTAAATTAACAAATTTTTCAAAAATCCTGATCAGATTTTGACACCCTATACTTTTTTTTAATTTGCGAAAAAAGAAAAAAATAAATTGTTTCACTTTACTGAAGGTCAAAGTTATTATTTTGAGTTTACACTATACTATTACTCTCCCTTTCGAAAGTGAGGAAAATGGATTTCGGCTAGTAATATATCGTGGTTGGGACTGAGAAGTCGGTGGTCTCACAGTCCTATCAGGACGCAGGACAGAGAGTAACCACACCGTCACATCTGGTAGAGATGGCGAGCAGCGCTCCTCTGCGCTATTGTCTCAAGAAATCAGTTGCTTCTTGGAAATTTTCTAGAGGATTAGTTCCTCAAGAATTAAATCTGAATAGGTTTCAGATTAATCAGATTGGTTCCGAGTTTCTTGCGGATTAGTTCCTTTGAAACTAATTTTTCTGGATTGGTTCCAGAAAATATTGGATAGATTCCAACATTTCCTACGGATTTGTTCCGCTGGAAGTCGATTTTACGGTTTTGTACCGCTAAATCGTTCAGATTTGTTCTGAAAAGGTGTTTTTTGGATTTGTTCCAGAATTAGTGGATTTGTTCCACCAATTCTATAAAATTTACATAGAGTTCTATTGGATTTGTCCCAACAGAACCAGTTTTGGTGAATTTATTCCACGAGTTTCATTGGATTTGTTCCAAAAAAGCTAGTTTTGGTGGATTTGTTCCACGAGTTTCATTGGATTTGTTCCAAAGCAAGTATTTTAAGTGGATTTGTTCCACAAGTTTTATTGAATTTATTAAAATCTAGTGAATTTGTTCCACTAGCATTGTTAGCTATGGATTTGTTCCATTGTTGCTAGTTGATTTGTTTCATTAGTATCAGTAGTATGTCTACTGAAGCAGCGCTAAATGGCGCTAGTGGGTCTGCTTCGTGGCAGATGGACCTAAAGTCAACCTTAAGGTCAATTCCCAAATTTGATGAGAAATCTGACTTAGATTTGTTCTGCGGCAGGTGTGACGCCGTTTTGGTAATAGCGTCAGTCGACCATGGTGGGTTAATTTTGAATTTCCACTATCTCATTGAGTATGAAGTGCTGGATTAGTGGAAGTTTAGTCAGGCGAGGTTCATTGTGGACCTGAAGCCTGCTAATAGTGCCACTAGGTGGAAAGAACTAAAAGTAGCCCTCCGTGCTTTCCATGACCATAAGTCGTTCAGGAGGGAGGCTAAAATAACGGCAACTGCTGTCTATTTTGTGGACTGCATGTCTGCTGGGAAGTAGGTCTCCAAGCAAATGAGCTTCTTTGGCGTCATGAATCCGTTCATGTCTGACGCCAAACAAGTAGACAAATTGGTAAAAGGTTTGCCAATTAGTCTCAGAAACATTATGTACTGTTTCGAACCTCGGGATGCAAATGAGTTTTTGCATAAGTTGAGGAAGAGGAAATTACCGGAGGCAGGCGCCACTCAAAACGGCTTTACGTATGCCGGGGAGAGGGGGCGAAGGCCAAAGCGGTCTGTGAGCTTAGTGCTCACAGAAAAGATAATTTTTATTCATTTTGGTTTGAGTTTGTGATAAGTCCACAGACTCATAATTTGTATATTTTGTATTGGAAAAACGCGCCCATGTAGTTCTCCAAAAGAAAGGAACTGCATGAGGACAGTTTGTCCAGTCAGTCGCGTCCTGGTCATCAGTAGACTAAGACGTGTTTTTGGTCTCTCTCTTCTGAGAGAGTTTTTAGTTCTTAGTTGTCTGTAAGCTTAGTGCTCACAGGCAAGTTAAATAAAAGTTTGTATTTTTTGTTATTATTTGTGGTCAGTCCATTTTTATTTTGTGTCATCGGTCGTGTCATCGGGTCGTGTCATCGGTCGAGTCCATCCATCCGTCCGTAAGTTTGTCTGGGATTTGGGGTTTGGTGGGTCTTGGGTTGGGACTGAGAAGTCGGTGGTGTCACCGTCCTGTCAGGAACCAAAACAGAGAGTAACCGTACCGTCACACAGGTATAAACCTGACTGCCTTTAAACCAAAGTATTGTCATTTTTCACAGTCCACGTACTTATGAACCTAAGTTTTTCACCAATCACCGACCTAGGTAGGCAATGTTGTCACATTTCACATACCTGACAAGTATTCTTATTCTCCAGTCCACGGACCTAAAAACCTAAGTAACTCCCCAACCATCGACCTAAGTCTGCGGTGTTACCATATCCTGCAAACTTATCCAAACATATTTAAACATGTCATAACCTATGGACCTAAGTATTCTCATTCTCCACAGTCCATGGACTTATTCAAAATTTTTAGAGCTCCGACCTCAGAGCTCTGGAGCTCCTGGCTGGCCTTTAGATATTGTGTCTGATTTTAGAATTCAATATTTGTCTAAAGTAATTGAAGATGAGTTATTTCTACTAATGAGGCCCGTATCACTCTGAATTTTTAGAAAGTTGCACTAAGATTTCAAAACATTTGTCAAAATCAACAGCTCCAATATGCATACTTGCTCTACTTGTAACAAGGTTATGAGCTCACAATTCAATCTAAACATGCATCAGAGTATGTGCAAGGCCAGTAATGAGAGTATTATCGTTGACGAAGCCTTGGTGATTGATTCAGAAAGTGATGAAGACTGTATATGCTCTGTGATAAAAATGTCAGCGATATCAGTACCAGAATGCGTTTGGAAAGCATAAACTTGGATGATGGAATTAGGACAAATGAGTTTGAACACTTTTTGCACCAAGTTCACATATTGTTGCGAGAACAAAATATTCGACTTAAGGACTTGAATCATCATGTTACGTCAGGAAATTGTAATCAGATGCTAGATGTATCAGTATATGACGACCAACGAAATATTTCAACGAGTATAAGTAGGAAAGAATAGACCAATACAACAAAGCATTTGTTAAAGAAATTGTGATCAATTGTGGTGCTAGTGAGAAAGTCTCTGACTTCTTACCGCTAATTGCTGCAGCAGTGCTCTTAATTCTTGAAGAACTTGTATCAAACTTATCTATCATATTTATTATGTACTAAATTTAGTTTTTTTTAATGAAGTGAACTAAACCTTTAATTCCATTGTCGAATTTATCTTTGTATTTGTCTATTTTTTGTATTTTATAATTGGCCATGGTTGGTTTTTATTGATATTTGCATTTTTAGAACTGTGATTCATGTATAAAAATGTTTGATGTTTGATGAAGGGTTAAGAGCCACTGCTGGATCATTATTTGTATCAGTTTGCCCCAATTTTTTACATATGTGCATTGCTCACAAATGAAGTTTAGATGCAACTGAAGCAGTGATGTAGCTGCGGCAGTGATGCAGCTGCAGAGCTGAGACGATGATTGTAATTATATTACAGAAATATTTTGTATCTTTGATCAGTGAAGCATTAACGACAGTTTACTGAATGAGACTTACGTCTCCTGTAACTGCTGTGTGATTATGAGAAAGTGCGCAAAGTTCAACTCTTTTAGATTTAGTAAAATTACTTTTATTTTCAATTTAGATATTCCTTTTTAGTTAATCACAACACATTTTTTAAACAAATTAAACAAGTTCTTAGATTAACAACTAACTATTTGGAAAATTGTACTACTCGACCAGTCTGTCAGATCGTTAGATCCGGACTGTAAGTGCTCAAATTTGATTGAGTAAACAGATAAATAAAATCTAAATAGCATATAATATTTATTTGGTTACGCTCTAAACAAGAGCTAAGCAAGTTAATATTACTAAGCTATGTAGCTTAAAATTATCAGTTTGCTTCAATTATAAAATTACACGGGTTCATTTATGTTTTTCATTAGATATGCATCTCTAATCCATCTGGAAGCTAAAATACAGAAAGTGGTAAGTTTAAATAAAACATTAAACATTATTTTTATATACTAAGTAAGATGTTTTGAATCTGTTTAGGCCCATCACACACACTTGTGCATACTCCGCTAAAGAGCAGTTGCTGAATATGACCAACTGCTACACATGAGCAACTGCTGCACGTGAGCAACTGCTGCACATGAGCAACTGTTGTACATGAGCAAATTCTGCACATGAGCAACTGCTGAACATGAGCAACCGCTGAACATGAGCAATTGCTGCACATAAGCAACTGCAGAACATGAGCAACTGCTGAACATGAGCAACTGCTGCACAAACGCAACTGCTGCACATGCGCAACTGCTGCACATGAGCAACTGCTGCATATGAGCAACTGCTTCACATGAGTAACTGCTGAAGATGAGCAACTGCTGCACATGAGTAACTGCTTCACATGAGCAACTGCTGCACATGAGCAACTGCTGCAAATGAGCAACTGCTGCACATGAGCAACTGTTGCACATGAGCAACTGCTGCGCATGTGCAACTGCTGCGCATGTGCAACTGCTTCGCATGAGCAACTGCTGCACATGCGCAACTGCTGCACATGAGCAACTGCTACACATGAGCAACTGCTGCACATGAGCAACTGCTGCATATGTGCAACTGCTGCACATGAGAAACTGCTGCATATGAGCAACTGCTACACAAGAGCAACTGCTGCACATAAGCAACTGCTGCACATGAGCAACTGCTTCACATGTGCAACTGTTGCACGTGAGCAACTGCTGCGCATGTGCAACTGCTTTGCATGAGCAACTGCTGCACATGAGCAACTGATGCACATAAGCAACTGCTGCTCATTCACAAACGCTGCTCATGTGTACAAAGCTCAATTATTATAGCTGCTATACACATGTACTGTTTATATGCAATCACTGCCACTGCACAACTACAACACATGCCAACTGCTCCTCATGCGCAACTGGTGCTCATGTGCAGCCGCTGCTCATGTTTAACTGCTGCTCATGTGCAGCCGCTGCTCATGTTCAACTGCTGCTCATGCACAACCGCTGCTCAGGCGCATCCGCTGCTCATGAGCAACTGCTGCTCATGTTTAACCACTGCTCATGCACAACCGTTGCTCATTTACCAACCGCTGTGCATGCGCACCCACTGCTCATGAGCAAGCGCTGCTCACGCGGAACCGTTGGTCATGCACAACCGCTGCTCATGCGCAATCACTGCTCATGTGCAACTGCTGCTCATGCGCAACCGATGCTCCTGCGCAACTGCTCCTAATGCGCAACCGCTGCTCATGCGCAACCACTGCTTAAGCGGAACCGCGGCTCAAGTGTAACTGCATCTCAATTGTAACAGTTACTTAAGGACAATCTCTACTGAATCACATCTGTTGCACTTATTCAACATAAATAATATTCCTGTATGTTCATTTTTATTTCACATGATAAAAATGTTTATGCACTCAAATTTCAACAATATATTTTCTGATTTTTTTTACTCATAACAAAAATTAGCGTTTATTCCAATTAATAACAAAGTAATATATTACATAAAAATGTTTGAAAATTAGGAAGCAAAAATTTATAAATGACAAGAAATGAAACTATCTAATCTTGAAAGTTGGAGATGACTTGTCGAGCGCTCATCGTAGGCTGCATCAATGGCTGTTTTCAAATTAGCAAATAGTGAATCAACAAATTGATTCTCCGACCACGACTTGCCTTTTCAGTAATGGGAACATAGTATCGGATGAAGACAAAATTTGCGTCCTGGTATTTTTTAGTTTTGACAAAAACATTTTTCCCGAAATGGAAAGAAACTCCTTTTATTTCTCTGAAAAATCTGGGTTGCTCGGGAGCTAAATCCTGGTAATCTGCAAGCTTCTAACACAAAAACAAAAAGAAATTGTTACATATGTTCTTTTAAAATCGATATTATGTCTATATGTGTATATTTTTGTTTACCTTAGCGTTGACGCCTCGTTTCCTCTGTGAACTTAATGAATCCAAATCTGAAACTTCATCATTAGTAACAACTTTGCTGGCTTTTGAGATTCTTCACCACCTTTGATGGTTCCACTCCGTATGTATCTAAAATTAAATTATAAAATATATACATAAATTATAGTTAAGTATGTCGCATTAAACTTACCTTTCCAACTTTTTGTTGACAAGAGACTTCTTAGGTCCATGAGATGTGGATGGAGCTGGTGATTTTCTGAGTGTTTGTGCAACAGTTATACTGTCTGTTTGGATGACCCCATATTAACGTCTACAGTCCTGTACTTTCTGTATCTAGTTCCATGTCTTCGCTGTCATCTTCATCTCATTCTGCACTTCCATTCTCATCAATATCCACCTCTTTTATATCTTCATCTTCATTCTCAAAAAATTCATCGTCTTCGTCTTCCTCTTCTTCTACTTTGTAGTCAGGTTCAGAATCCTGAAAATTGTGAAAATTATGATTTGAATTTCAATACGCTAAAATGATTAAATACTGGAATTACTTACATGAGAAGTCTTGTTCATGGCTTTCTTCAAACTTTCTTGGAATTGCTGACTTCTTGCAACACCATTTTTTAGTCTTGTGATGGAGTCAGCTCGTTGTAGTCCGTTCCATTCAGTTTCTTCAACATTGCTTCCTTAAATCACACATTCAGTATAATAATATTTACTTAGTAATTTTTTGATTTAAAAGTATTAAAAGCATTACTCACATTGTTTGCTGATTTGCTTCTCCACTCTGCTTTTCTGCGCATAACCCATTCCCCCATCAGATTCTATTGCAATTTTGGTCTGGGTTGAATTAATTATTCCAAATCTGTAGTTCTATCTGAAATTAAAAAAAATTTAACGAATGAACATTTTTTAAAGTTTTTGACAAGTGTTCAAATCGTACAAATACTTTTAAAATTTGTAAATTATTGTATTGCGTTCAAAAATAATATACTAAATATTAAGTCTAAAATGATAAATATTAACTTACCTTTTTAGATTTTAGATGCTTCTTGAAAAAAGTTCAAATCAGAAGGGAATGAAATACGCCTTATTCACACAAAAACTGACAAACAGAAATTAAATTATTAGAATGCTATCCGGCGTGGAAAATAATTAGTGGATCTCTCAGATGAATTGAAATTGCTGACTTCAGTTAAACTCATTTTTCGCATTATAGTCAAATTTTCTTCTATTATAAATTAATACCAGCACCTAACAATACATTTCATTTTGACCTTCACAAAGTCAAAATATTAGGAATCCTTAATTTCTTTGTAATTTAAATTATCCGCCTGGAACCATCTTTAAGGTGAACTTTGGTGATTATTTTTTGCATCAATTTCAGTCATCATTTCTTCTACAATTGAGATTTTCAAAAAATCCTAATTTGTAAGTTACAAACAAAATTGTTATAAAAGTTGATTATTTGCATTACAGTCATTCAGACTATAATATTTTTATTTTATTATCCAGAACTCATTTGGACGCCCTCTATTGGAAGTATTTCCAAACTAAAGTTCTATACCCTTACGCTACAAAGCAGATAAGCCAACAATTTCATTACATCGAGGACGCAATATAGGCTTTATTTTTGCTACAAGTTGTTTCTCATTTTATAAGGTGTTCTCCAAAAAAAGCAAAATGTTAAGTTCTAAACACAAGAAACTCAAACCGGTAGGAGAATCAGATGTATGATTTATAAAATTATGAAGGTTTGAGTTAATCAATTTTTGTTTTCTATTTGGGGGATGAGTTTCATTCTTTTCGACATTATAGGCCAGCTACGTGACTAATAGCGTTTGCAGCTAGTCCTCCGAGTATAGCAAGTATTGGAGTAATGAGTAAAGGTAGAAAACCTTCTTTTTGCACAAGAAGATCCGTTTTTTTTTAGCGAAAACTTTTTCTTTGCCAAATTTCTGATACTTTCCTTATGACGTTTTAGTTTTTTTTATGAAGATCACTGAATTTTACGTTTTCTTGTAGTGTATTGAGGGCTAGCTCCGACAAGNCGTTTTAGTTTTTTTTATGAAGATCACTGAATTTTACGTTTTCTTGTAGTGTATTGAGGGCTAGCTCCGACAAGTCGTCAATGTTATCTCTAGAGGCTTTTTAATAAGATGTTTTCTCTTCTTTCCTTTGCTAGTTCTAACTAGTTCTAAAAACTGTTTATTCCTTTGTATTCGATTTGCCATGTTACAGAAACTAACTTAGCTAANCGTTTTAGTTTTTTTTATGAAGATCACTGAATTTTACGTTTTCTTGTAGTGTATTGAGGGCTAGCTCCGACAAGGCGTCAATGTTATCTCTAGAGGCTTTTTAATAAGATGTTTTCTCTTCTTTCCTTTGCTTGTTCTAACTAGTTCTAAAAACTGTTTATTCCTTTGTATTCGATTTGCCATGTTACAGAAACTAACTTAGCTAANTGTTCTAACTAGTTCTAAAAACTGTTTATTCCTTTGTATTCGATTTGCCATGTTACAGAAACTAACTTAGCTAAGTAGATAAATTATGCGATCTTCGTTTGGTAGAATTCCAGATTGGACTCTGTAACTGATCATGACAGCTTGGATGTAAATTCAAAAAAAGAGATGTGTATGGTTTCTGAGTTGCTTGTTCGTATGTTTCGTATATTGCACTAGGTTTACGAGGGTTCAACTGTCGACTCAAGTACAGGACTTGAGATGAGAAAAAAGGAGTGTTGCAAATTATTATGTAATGAATGTTAAGACGAATATCCCTTGCATATTTACCTTGAGGTAGTAGATTCTGAGAGAGGAAGATCACCTATATAGACCTATAGCAAACCAAATCGTTAAGTTCGTTGTGCTGTTGATATAAAACATTTTCTTACCGATGATGTACACCACACGTGAACAGTTCTTGTATCGTGTTATCTTTCAATGAGTCAGTCATCTGGTCATCAATTATAATAAGAGTGTTATTGGCATGAATCAGTTCTAAATTTAACCCTTCAACACATCTAACCCTCTTGGCACAAGATTTCATTATGTCGTAGGTTGGTTGGTATTCCTTGCAGAAAATAATGACATCATCTATTCGAGGTTTAACAAGGGAGTCTAGGTGTTTTAGTAAATTGCTCACAAAGGTGGTTTTACCACACTGTGTCCCCCCAGCAATAATGTATGTGAATGGATGATTTAACTGGGTGGATTCAAATTCATAGCTTTGATTAATCATAGCAATTAAATTTTCCTGATGTGCAGTGTCAAGGTTACTTGTCCTTTGTCAACTGGTAGCTCTTTTCCAAATTCATCACATAAAATAATGGAGATTACATCAAACTCACTTTTGGATAGTGGAATGTAAAAAGGATTAACAAACGTTCGTGTACAAGCTTGCCCTTCTTCGCCAACAATGTTCACCACAGTAACATTGTTGGCGAACAATGTTACAGTAACAATGTACTGTAACAATGTTACAGTTGGCACAGTAACATACGCAGTAATGGCACAAGACTAGATCCAACAATTTGCGGCTGAATAATATCAGAATAAATGAACATATGGTATCTTTCGGCGAACAAATCTGCAGAGTATTTGCCAATATGAAACTGCGAGAGATGTTGAAACTTATTTGAGAACTCAACATCTCCGTCAAATCCAAGCACGTCAGACAGTTTTTCACTAATTTTAGTTGTGACTCCTAAGCCAATCTCAAATCTAACTCTTTTTTTTTGTATCACTATAACCAAACTTACAGTCTACGTCTTGCTTTATAAACTTTGAGTTTACTTCCTGTATTAGCTGAAGAGCTGATTCATAATGTTGGAGATTCAAAGTAATATTCACTCCGGTTGGTCCAGAGTAAGATATCAAGTTATCATTAGCTTGACCAGTCAATGTTTGGATGGAACAAACATAAGTCAGTTCAGAAAGAGCTAATTCGTACTGACTAGGCTCAAGTTGAATTTTATATGGTAGTTTGATCCTATAATTTGCAATTCTATTTCAAGGAAAGTATTTTTGCAATCCATTAGATGGAAGAGTTAAGTAAAAAGAAGACATTGAAACTTATTTCCGCACTGATTCACAGTATTCCAACACTTGACTAAACTCCTGACCATAAAATATACCACTAATCACATCTACATTCATATCTCTTATACGGTAAGTAATGGGAACGGAATCGATGACTTCACATACTTCGAAAGTTTCCGTAGTAAACGTAGGCCAATAACCTTTCTCAAAACCCCCCTTCAATTTTGCAATCCTAGCACGATCGTATAATTTAAATTTTGCTGATCCAACAGGATGGCTATATAGATCCTTATAGGATTCCAGCTAAATATCCATTTCATTATGTTCGTTGACGTCAATAGGGCGAACTTTGGTCCTTGAGTGTATTGTTTCGTTGTATGATTTAAAGAAAGATGGAAGAATATCTATATATTTCTGTTCACCACTCATCGTCTAATATTTAGAAATACGCGAACATATTGTCCTATTGAACCTTTCAATGACGCTGGATCCAAAATCTGAGTAGTTATGGTACATTTTTATAGAATGACGCTTTAACCAATTTGAAAACTCTTTGTTCCAGAACTCAGTCTCTTGGTCACATTCCAGATATTTTTGTAGCTTATCGAATGACTGCACAATTGACTCAAATGATGTAATGACTGCCTGAGCTTGTTTAGATTTCATGGGAACAGCAAATGCATATTTGGAAAATATATCAAAGACGGTAAGTAGACACGAGTATCTCCTGTTACTTTTCACGTATTTTGGAAGAAACACAATATACGCTTGCCATAAATAGTTCATTCCTGGAGCAGTAACTCTTCTTTGTCTAAATTTGGTTCGTCGTGGCTTATGTCGAGTATAGGATTCTTGTGTAAGCAGATACTCTTTTGCTTTTCTCATCGGAATTTCACAAATCCCACTTAACCGATTAATACTACTTTAAACCGCCAGCAGATTCGACGTCTTTGTAAGCTTTGTCAATTTGTTTGTTTTTCATGTTTATTTAGCTTCAAATTCTTAGGTTTTTAGGCGTGACAATAGTAGCACTATGAATTTATTTCTGTGATAACAGTATCATGTTGAGAACCTGACAACACTGAACAACAGCAACAAGATTTTCAGCCTTTAAAGCTGTGAATGATTCTTCTACCCCCCTTGAGAAATTTAGATGGTAGTTGTCTCTTACAAATTTAAGTACTAAATAATCATTGCTTTCTAATGATTTTTCACTAAATTTATGTACAATGTTTTCATAACTTAATCCACTAGTTCCATGTAGAAGGTAGTAAACACAAAATTGCACACAAGCGCTGTTCAACCCAGATTGGATTCGGGTTCTAATTGTACGAATAACGCTGGCTGTTTGTTCCAAAAATTTTGTAATAAAGTGATTATAATACAAAAGCGGCATTGCACAACTATCAAAAAATTTAACTTCATTAGAATTTCTTTCTTTAAATATTGCTAACCAATGCAATCCAGGCTGAGCTGAAGTATCTGAGTTCACGATGAGAGCCAAGTTTTTCTTGTGTAAGGTTTGCAGTTGGTCAGTTGGAATTACATCTGTGTAATAGTGTTTAGTATCAATGCTGGTTTGTGAGATCTTGAAGGAGTAAACTGTATTCATAATGAAATTGGTGAAACCGATCGATTTCCAGTACCCCTTGTTGCTCTGACAGCATAATACAGTGAACGGATTTTAGCAGAACTTTGCTAAGTTGAATTTCCAATTTCACACTTCCTGATTTTTACAAATGGAGTAAGGCTTCGTTCCTAGTTGGTTGCTGAATTGCGAATGCAAATAGTGCATTATTTTTTTTATAGCTTTCCCGATCGAATGATAGACCAAGATCTTTTCTTGCAATGCCGCTACTCAAAAAGAGTAAGTAATATGCGAGTAAATGCTCGTCTCGCTCAAAGTCCAATGTAAGAGTGCGGATGGGCATTGAAATATTGTTGACTCTCATGTATAAACTTCTGATATTGAAGTGATGAAAGCGAAATGGGTTTGAGCCAATATTTCCATTAAAAAAGAGGCTATCAACAAACCCAATAACAATTCTAGTAGGAATTGTATTCAAAAATATGTTTTTTCTACGGCTGAAGAACTTCCTTGGAATATAGTAAAGTACTTGATTTCTGTATTTTTAAAAGGATATTGAGCAATTTCTCCTTTTTCTAGCAACTGTGCCTGTATAATGCTTGGGAATGAACTCTGCTTACGAATGTAGTAAGTTGCTGAATTTAGATTGATTATTGCTTCATCATTGGGAGTTCCAGAAAACAAAGCGAAGGAATCAAGAGTACGAATAAGGCAAATTAAGATGTATTGATGCTGAGTGGCTAAATTGAAGCGTAATTTATCTATAAGTTCAACTTGCTTTGACTTGGAAATATGTTTTTTTCTTTTCTTCCAACCAGAATTTGAATCATCAGCAATTCCGCCATTAGTATCCTCATAATACAAAGCACAACCTCCCTATGAACTTTTGTATTCACTTCCATAAGATAATAGCGTTTCTATGTATGCTCGATAAGGATAGCCGTTGTTACTTGTGGAGACAAGCTTTTCATTAAAGTAAATGTTCAATTGAGAAAATATCGAATGAAGAAATAAATTTGTTGTTCCCACATTTGAGTCATCTGATAAATCCGTTCCATCTTTCTTGGTAACTTTCAATTTTACATCAATAAAACTATCGCAAAGATCCAAATAGTGGTTTCTATTTCCTGAAATTTTAAACTCTATCTTGTTAGATGAGTCCTGTACATTTACAATAGGCTGGTACTCTTGTACGATCTATAGTCGCATGTGGTGTCAGTGGATGGAATCGAGAAGAGGTCAACTTCTTTGCGGATAGCTGGCTTTGATAAAGTGTGGAGTAATGACATTATGAAAAAATAACCAGTCTTGTTTGCTTTGACGATGACTTCTTCACACGTTGTTTGTTAGCCTTAATCTTCCGTTTAGTTATCTTTTTTGAAATTTTTGGGGTACGCTTAATTCTGTTTCTTTATCAATTTTATCGATTTTTGTTTTCTCTGTACCTGTATAGTAATTTAGTTTATTTGTCTTAGCAATTAAGTTGACTTTACAATATTTCACATTTATCGCTTGTTTTGCTTCTTCTTGACTCACCTTTTCCAGATTGAAGAGACTGAGTTGCTGATGTCAGTATTCCTGTGCTCACGTTCTTTATGAATCCAAGGAATACAGAAACGACACCTCCTCCTCTTTGTCTCACTCTGTGGAAAACAGGTATCCCCTGACCAATTTGTCCTTTCAGAGTGTGGTAGTAATGATCATGGTAGAAGATGTATTTCTGCTTCATTCTACTGTGCTGGAGTATGTCGTCTTTAGGAAATATTGAATGAAACTGAACATTATTACTGAGATTATTTTAGTTAGAGGAATAACCTAATACTTACGTAATTCACACACAGTGTCATTGAACTAAAAAGTACGTTTTCACGTACATTTATTAATATCTTGTTCTTCTAAAAGCTGCTGTCTCAGCAAAAAAATGGATTTTCTCAAATAGGGTCCCAGGCAAGTGGCGTCGAACTCATGCACATCAAACCCAATCACAAGGCTCAGCCCACTACTCCAGAAAAACCATTTCAAACTTTTGTTTAAATAAAAATACATAAATTGTTTAATATATTTCCAAATTTTGACACAAAGGTCTGCTTACTGTATATTAATAAGATAATCATTCTACTTAATTCTAAATTGAGAATAAAAGTAATTTTATTAAATCTAAAAGGATTGAACTTTGTGCACTTTCTCATAATCATACAGCGGTTAAATGAGACGTAAGTCTCATCCAGTAAACTGTCGTTAATGCTTCACTGACCAAAGATACATAAAGTATCTATAAAATGTAATTACTATCATTACCTCACTGCTGCAGCTGCATCACTACTGTAGCTGCATCACTGCTGCAGCTGCATCACTGCTGTAGCTGCATCACTGCTGCAGCTGCATCACTGCTTCAGTTGCATCTAAACTTCATTTGTGAGAGATGCACATATTTAAAAAATTGGGGCATACTGATACAAATAATAATCTAGCAGTGGCCCTTAAACCTTCATCAGATGTTGTGTGAAATTTGCATTTGCAAGCTGTTGCGTTTTTGTCATTTTACTGTGTTCTCTTGGGTTTCATTGTAAATCAATGTATTAAGTTTGTTCCTGGCGTGAAATAGACATGTATGTCTGAGCTAAATCTAAATATTCCGTAATGTTAATCTTTTTCATTACTTTGAAGTTCATAACTGTGCGGAAAAAGGTTTCATCCTATTGTTAAAAGAAAGTGTCAATTTTTGGAAAAAAAGGTATTTTTACTTTAGAGTCTTTCTCTTTTGCATCGGTTCTATAGTAAGTGTACGGGTCTATGTAGACACGTTCAAACCTGTTTATACATGTGTCAATATGATGGCTATTCTTAGCTGATGTTATCAATGTTGGTGTCGGGTTCTTAGCTGCATGTCAGTGATGATATTGGAATTTTTGCTATAGGGGTCAGTGTTTGTCACATTGTTTGTTCATGCGTATATTTGTATAATCAGTTTTGCAAAAAGAGTTAGGTTGCTAGGTTCCTGGAGTTGCGCGATACAGGATAAGTTAGAGCGGAAATAAGACAAAATTGTTTATGACCGCAATCTTGAGGAAAAATCATTGACTTTGTGTTTAAACATGTGATGACATTGTACTCTGATAAAATTATTTAGTTTACTTGTTAGCAGGTGATATAGCGACAACGTCTAGTTTATTGGAAAATGGCAACATGGTGGTATGTGAAGACTTAGGTTTTTCAGGTAGATAATCACCTATGGAAGTCATCTGTGGTAGGATTTTTGCAATTCTTGAATTTCATTTTAAACATGTCTGAACTTGACTGCTGTTAAATAATCCTTTAGGGATAATTATCGATTGATGACAGACAATCAGACCAAGAGGATCGACGGGCTGGCGGGCGTGCTGGTTTAAACATACTTGGACAGGTTTGTGAAATGTGACAACATTCCCTACATATGTAGGTGATTGGTGAGAAATTTAGGTTGATAAGTCCATGGACTGTGGAGAATGAGAATACTTAGGTTCATAGGTTATGACAGGTGGGTAGTTCCTCATGAAATGTGTTTTATTGGTGCGGGATCAAATTTAATTTAATAAAATTTATGTTAACAATAACCTGGACGGGACTGCGATTTCCGTAATGGCTGATAAATTTAATTTAAACGATTTAATAAAATTCATCAATTAGGTAATTTTTGAAACTGATGGGTTTGGTGGTTTGAAAGGGGAGGAACTTGGTTTCAACAATGGATTGAATGGGAAAACTACGTTTGTTCAAATGCTTGTATTTGCATGTCGACTGAAACATGGTCGATGAAACTTCAATGTGGGAATAGCTATTGGCGCAAGGAGTAGGATAGTGCTAAAATTGTCAACCTTATTGGAGTCAACATGTAGTAATAAACAACTGAAAATAGAGGATGCTCTCTATCAAAGAAAAATTACAAGGAGAAATTCTCAAAACCTGTACTAACGATTAAATGATTTATATAGATAGTAATTATACATAGATTAGACGATATTGTATAGATAATAATTATATGAAATAATTATAGATGATTTTTTGTAGCAACATGGTGATTAGAAATATGACTCCTGCTACATTAATATCATGTTACCGGGAGCGGAATTCAAAACCTATAGTTTATTGATTAAATGTTATAAATGCATAGCTACATAGCTCCCAATAAACAGACATTTATTTCAAATAATTACCGCTAAGCTATTACCGGGAGTTGAATTGGAATCATCCAAAACTTGCTATTTTAATAATTTAAATGCTTTAGTATATCGCAGCCATCAAGCATAAACATATTTCTGTGAAATTCTTACCGCTAAGCCAATATAGACTTACCCGGAGCGGAATTTCAAACTTCAATAATTTGCTTTTTCAATGATATAAATGCACTCGTACATAGATGACATCAAACATAACCATTTTTATTTGAATTTATTACAGCTATGTGAATATCGAATTACCAGTAGCGGAATTAAAAACCTCAAAACTTGGGCATTCTAATGATATAAATGCGTTGGTATGTAACTGCCATCAAGCATAAAAATTTTTTTGCAATTAATTCCGCTTTACCAATATCGAATTAGCGGGAGCAGAATTGCAAACCTCAAAAATTACCTATTTTAATGATTTAAATGCGTTGGTACATCAAACACAGACATTTGTTTCAAATAATTACTGCTGTTGTAATATCGTATTACCGGGAGCGGAATTTTAAACTTCAATAATTAGCTCTTCCAATGATAGAAAAGCATTAGTATATGGATGACATCAAGTATTACAATATTTATTTAGATTTATGACCGCTACACCAATATTGAATTAGCGGGAGCAGAACTGCAAGTCCCAACAATATATTCAAATCATATAAATGCAAAGGTACATAGCCATATCAAATACATTAATTTCTAAATTATTACCGTTATGCCAATATCAAATTACCGGGATAGGAATTACAAACCTCAAAAGTTTGCTATTGTTGTGATATAAATCAATTGGTACATAGCAGTTATCAATGTAATTATATCATAAGATTTGCATATTTTTTAGGTTTGTACTTCTGCTTCCGGTGATTCGATATTGGCAAAGCGGTAATAACTGCAAAGAAATATATTTATACTTGATTGCAGCTATGTACAAATGTATTGATATCGTTAGAATAACAAATTTTTTATATTAGTAACTCCGCAAACGGTAATTCGATATTGGCTTAGCGGTAACAATTTAAAATAAATATGTTTACACTTGATGGCTGTAATGTACCCATGAATTCACATTATTAAATAGCAAGTTTAGTAGAATAGTAATTCTGCTACCGGTAATATGATATTAGCTTAGCGATAATTATTTCAAATGAATATGTCTGTTTCATTGCAGCTTTGTAGCAATGCATGCATAACATTAAATTAATAAATTGTCTTGTTTTGAATTTCGATTGCAGTAATTCGATATTCATGTAGCGGAAGTAATATTTGTAATCACAATGGTGCTAAAGAGTATCATCTATAATTTGTATATTAATTGTTTCCTAAAAATTTGGTTATATAAAATCAAATTTATATTATAAATCAATATACCCAGCGAGGTTGATGAGACGAAGTGTGACAAAGCACATGTTACAGAGGTACAGGTTTTGCTTTTGTTTTTCTCTATATATATTCATTGGCGTCGATTTGTTTCTTATATGGAGATGAGAGATTGAGAGTGGTTTTGATGTTAAAACATAAACACTCACTTTTCGTGAGGAACTACCCAGGTATAATAAACATCTATGGATAAGTTTGCGGGATGTGGCAAAACCGCACACTTAGGTCGATGGTTGGTGAGTTACTTAGATTCTTAGGTCTGTGGACTGGAGAATGAGAATACTTGTCATGTACGTGAAATGTGACAACATTGCCTACCTAGGTCGGTGATTGGTGAAAAACTTAGGTTCATAAGTACGTGGACTGTGGAGAATGACAATACTTTGGTTCAAAGGCTATGTCAGGTTTATACATGTTTGAACTTGAAAGGGTGTAAGACATATGACAACATCTCGGACTTAGGTCAGTGGTCGGTGAAAAAACTTAGGTTGACATGTCCGTGTATTTTAGCAACACCGTTGACTTAGGTCGGTGTCGGTGGAAATACTTAGGTCAGTGGGTATTTCGGTGGCTTTGAGGGGGGTGTGCAGCGAACACCGCGTTACGCTAACTACTGTATATATGCGCTATCTTTTTCTTAGTAAAGAACCAGTTTGCGCCCAACTTCTTTGTCAGCTTCAACTGCAGGTTTCACCAGAACACAAGGCAAAGTAACCCGTCGTTTGACAGGTTGGTAAAATAGAATGATTAATAAACAATTTTGGAAATTTCATAGATGAGTCGTATTGATACTAATCACAACTCGGTTTCCAAGTTTTTAGTTTGAAACTAAAACTTACTTTGATGTGGAAATACGAGCCGAAAAGAATTTCAGAAATAAAAATCCGGTGTGACTTACGACGCCGATTAAACGATATTCGCGTCAACATTATCATTTGTGTCACTCTCGCATCTTCTGTTTTTGTAAGAGTGTCCTTCAAGTTAGGGGGAAAGCAGAAATGGCATTATTCATCCTTTCATTTCCTTTGTGGAGAATTCTTAACTCTCGCATAAATAAATGGATTTCCCAGGGAATTTAAAATAAGGAATGGTGGTATGGTAATCTTTCCTCAAATTCTTTTTCTCCCAGGTAGAAGTGATGTCGCTTATGCAAGCTCTCAAAGTGCGCAACTAAACAACGTGCCTTATTCATACTTTAGATGACTTTAGACTGTTTTAACTTCAATTTTAAAATCAGATATTCATTTTATTTTGACGAGCAAATGAGTACAAACGATTGAGTAATTTTTCACAATATTATTTATTTCGCAAATTGTTTACCCTTTATTTTAATTTTAGACTTGCACAGAGTCCTTTCCTTGGCATTTTATTCTCTCTGTGTATTTAAGTTTGATTCTAATTTTTAGCCTGAATTTAGAATACTCTTTAATTACCAAATGATCAATGGACGGAATGAGCACTTCATGGTTTTCCGTAATAAATGATAAAATTCCCGAACGATTTTTACAATATTCAGGGAGGAGAATTCGGAGAAAATGGAATTCAAAACATTCAATCCATGACATAAGTGTTGAATTTTGTCTACTACAAAATCGAAAAGTTCGAAATGCTTTGAGCAAATGACAGCAATACACAAGTTGATTTTGTTTTTTCTTGTACACCGATTTAGTTAAATTAAAGACAACGTTTTCACGTTTGGAAAACGATGAAAACTACATTTCTTTATTATTTCTGTTTGTGAGTTTGCAGGTTGCAACAGCACAAGCACCAACCATGTTAATCACTTTTTTATAAAACTTACACAGAATGAAAATGAATTATTATATACAGAGGGGTTATATAGTGGCCGCCTAGTGATCTTCACACTTCTACCCGCCACCCACGTACATGGGCAGCCAAATTCATCGCAATTGATGAGTGAATCAATTATTTAGTAATATTTAATTTAGTAATTGAAACCCTGAGTTCTCGAAATTTTCAAATGCCATTTGACCGCATCAGTAGATTAGTAGAAAAGGGCCAAGGGAGTGGCCGGCTCGGTAGCATGATTTGAACCCACTTAATTTTTTTTTGGGGTTACATGAAGTCAACCATATTTAATTCCCTTCGTCCAGTCAGTATGCAGGACCTCAAAATTCGAATTGATACTTTCATTGCAACTGTGACTAATAACCCTCAGATGCTACAGAACGTCAGACAAGCGTTTTCTTCCCGTCTAGGTCATTGTTTGGATATGGATGGCGGTAATTTTGAACAAATTTTCCATTAGGACAGGTTGGTAAGTTATCAACTTCATAATTCATTGTGGGCATTATTAATTTTCAGCTAATTCAGGCAAGAAATGTTTTTTTAAACAGACTGAGAATCCACCAAGCGTCTACCACAGAAAAGAATTTATGATGCCCACCTGCGTGTTTTAAATTTTGGTTAATGAATAAAAGAGTGTGTGAGGTGAGGATCGCTAGGTAGCCACTATTTGACCCCTCTGTATATTAATATCAACCATAACTTCAAACAAATAAACAATGAGAAGTCATGAAAATGCACGATTTGAATTGTTATTGGAATTTGAAGTGCATAACAGTGACGTCATTTCCAGACAATTTCCTCTTTAAAACCATTTTTTGTGTTGTATCGCCACCCCCTGAGGATTTCCACTCTAACCATCCTAAAATGATTTGAAAAATATTCGAAGTATGATGTCAAAAACCCAAAGCAAAACTCAATAATGTTCTTAGCTTTAGAAGTTTAACAAAGTTTTTGAACATTTAGATTTCTTGACTTCTCTTAACTCCACACATACAATTCGAATTTGTTTCAAATTTCTCCCAATAGCTGGGATATTTTTCCAACCTCAATTGTACGTCATTCTGTAATATTTAATATTCAACAGTGATCAGTTTATTAGTTTTTAGAAAGATGTTTTTATGTGAGGACTTGAAACTAAAAGTGACTGACTATCCTAAAGCTACTTTGGTTTTATTTAACTGTGGACTCACATGGTCCATAGCTCCTTTAGAAACAGATGGGGACTTGAACCCGTCTAAAAGTATGCGTGAAAAGTTAGTTCAACTAAATGACCTTTCTCACGACACGCAGGTGGGTAGTTCTTTATGAACAATTTTTTAGACTGAAATGACATTTTACAAAACTAACAGCAAAACAACTTACAATTTAGTTAAACCATTTCTCATGATTATTTAATTTTTTTAAAGAAAAAATAATCCTGAAGCTCTGTAAACCGTTTCCAAAAAGTGCCTAATTGGTGAGTCAATCGAGAAAATGAAAAGTTTTACCTTTGACCAGATGGGGGGTGAGAGTTTTCCAATAATTTTTTGAATTCTCACCCCTTCGGTTTGCCAGAAAATATCCAAGGTATCAAAAATACTGATAAGAAGCTTGTTTCAGTGGTTTTAAGCTGAGCAAAATTTCACCATGGATATTTCGCGGCAAAATAATAAAAATGAATTTATAAAATATGTCAAAATTGAAGAAAAATTACTTCGAACTGAAAAGTGCAAATCAGTAAGTGCCATGAGTACCTATTCGGGTAACACAACAAAGACCTAACTGCTTAGGTACCAGCTTAATAATGGACTTAATAAATAATTGCGACTACATTTTTATCAGATAATATGTAGTTCAAGGTGACTACAGATATGAAATAATTACCGCTATGCTAATATCGTATTACCGGTAGCAAAATTACAAACCAAAATTTGAGATTCTAATGATATCAATTCATTTGTACATAGAAGACATAAAGCATAACCATATTTATTTGAATTTATTACCGCTGTGTTAATATCGAATTACCGGGAGCGGAATTACAAACCTCATATATTTGGTATTTTATTGATTTAAATACTTCAGTACATAGCTGCCACCAAACATAAACATATTTCCTTAAATTTTATACCGCTATGCATATATTGAATTACAGGTAGCGGAATTACAATCCTCGAAAACTTTGGTACTCTAATAATATGAATGCATTGGTACATAACTGCAAACAAACACAATCATATAAATTTTTTAATTTTACCGCTATGCCAATATCGAATTACCGGGAGCAGGATTTTAAACTTCAATAATTTGCTATTCAGATGATATGTAGGCATAGATACATAGCTGCCATCAAAATTCTACTGCTTTTTCATTCAAATTTATAATGTAACGAGGGTTTACTAATATTAATGATTTAATTGACTTCCATTGATTATAACTGGAGTACAAAAATTTGAAGGCCTGATGTAAATTTTACAAAATACAGTGCACGGCGTTTATCAGAGCATCCTTTATAAGATCATTCGAGTTATAAGAACAGAGTTTTGCGGGTTTGGTTTGCTCTAATTCATTTAGCATGGGACATTGAAGCGATATAAGAACAACGTATATAAGAGCAAAACGGTTATAAGAACTACCTTTTACTGGGTAATTTTTGAAGCGGGAGTTGGATATAAGAGCAAAAGTCAAATCTCAAACAAAAATAATCTTTTTACATCTTCAATTTCTAAAAGTACCACTTGAAATCATTTCAGTTGAAATGTCGTTCTTGTAAAATCTTTACAAAACTTCAAGTAGGAATTAAACAATTGCAATTTTTGACGAAATTATCGACGATAATTACAGTCGATAACTTTATTTAAGATCTGTACTATAGTACAGATTTTCTTTTTATAAATTTTGAAAAAAAAATTTTTTTTTTGCCATATACTTTTTATAAAAACATCTTGCTTTTATAAGCGTTGTAAGAACAACCGGTTATAAGAGCAGCATTTCCAGGCGACAGAGGGAAGCTCTTATAACCGTCGTGCACTGTACAAATAAGCGCTCCTCGTCAAGTTTTTGAGATTTGAAATTCCGCTCCCGGTATTTCGATATTGGCTTAGCGGTAATAATTTAAAAGAAATTTGTTTCATTGATGGTTGCTATGTACCAATGCATTTATATCATCAGAATATCATATTTTTGAGGATTGTAATTCTACTTTCGGTAAATCGATATTGGCATAATAATTAAAAAAATATTCTTGTTTCTTGGCAGGTGCACACCAATGCATTCATATGATTAAAATAGCAATTTTTGGAGGTTACTAATTCTGTTCCCGGTATTTTGATATTTGCATAGCGGTAATAACTTCAAGGGAATATGTTGATGGCAGCTATGTAGCAATGAACTCATATCATTAGAATGCCAAATAATTGAGATTTGTAATTCCGCTCTCGGTAATTCGGTATTGGCATAGCGGTAATAATTTCAAAGAAATATGTTAATGCTTGATGGGAGCTATGTAGCAATGAATTCATGTGATTAGAATACCAAATATTAGAGATTTGTAATTTCGCTTCCGCTAATTTAATATTGGCATAGCGGTAATAATTTCAAAGAAATATATTTATGATGCTTGATGGATGCCATGATCCAATGCATTCATATTACTAAAATACCAAAGTTTGAAATTTTGAAATTCCGCTCCCGGCAATTCGATATTCGTGTAGCGGGAGTCATTTTTGTAATCACCATGGTGCTAAAGAAAATATATAATTTAATTAATTACCACAAAAGAGTCAAACTCATCAAATGACTCCTGATCTCCAAAAGTCTTGAGAGTTAGTCAATGCGAGTCAATCATGAGAGTCAGAGTCATGAGAGTCAGTCATGAGAGTCAGAGTCATGAGAGTCAGAGTCATGGAGAACACTACTCAAGATAAAGCGAAATTCCTTTTGTATTTTTGTACTTTATTCATTTCTCGTGAGTGAGGTACCTTCGGGGGTCTAGCCAGGTAACCGGACCAATTACTAAGTGTGAGTTCACATTTATTCATATTTTGATTTGTGGAGAAGAGTGGATTGCTGGAAGAGTGGAATTTACCTTTTGTTCGGCATCTTTATAAATAAAGTGCCCATGCTCGAAACATTAAAAAAGAATTGTTCACAAAGAATTACCCAAGTGGTAAAAAAGGTCGTACAAAAGTAATAGCATAGAGAAAGAGTAGACTCAAACTCCGTGTTTGATAAGAGAGTGAAGTTATTGGTTCACTCTTCCTTACACATTTTTATTCCCAGGAGCTGGGAAATTTATCCAAGCCCTAAAAAAGAAGTTGACAAGTTGTGTTTTGCCGTAGCTTCCTACCATACTGCCCACCGCTCTCTCTAGCTAATTTGATTTTTAATGCAAAGTACCAAGGATATTTTTAAATCTTGAGTTGCTTTAAATGTTCACATGGAATAACTTCGCACTTGTCATTTATTCTTTTTACTATGGGCGAGAGATTATTATTAATTACTTGTGTGTGCACGATTCCTTGAACAATTCTAAAATATATTTCCTTATCTGCATTTATATTATGGCAAAAATCGGTTTCCATTGAAAGACTTGAGTCATGGGTTACAACCGGTTTAGGTCAGTAAAGCAGGATAAGGCTACCCTGGAAGTGAATCAGAGTTGACCAAAAAGTAGCAAAAACTCACAAAAAAAGAAACATGGTTTTCAAATTACATAATTGACCATGCTAATAAATCTAGTGTTTACCTGTGTCTCGGGAGAGAAGGGGCTCAGTCGAATTCTGGACGTTGTACAGTTAAAAGTAACATTTATTATTGTCTTCACTCATTAATTGTAATTGTCCTGCTAGATAATAAGAATTATAGTTCTAAGTCTTTTTGAATGAATGAATTTTTTTTATTTGACATGTTACACCTAATCAACATGCGTGAATGTTACAATGTTATAGTGATAATGTTTATAATGTCACATTGACCGTTACCTCTCGCTTAAACTTTTTTGCAAATAATAAAAACCATGTGCAAAAAATTTTTGCACACGAAAAGCGGTCAGAGGATTAAGTAATATAAAGTTTGTTAAACAATTTTACAATCGTCAATTTATACTATTATGAAGTTTTATTATGATGGAACGAATAGTTATATATGCAAAGGAAAGTTTAATATATATATAGTTAGGTCTTAAATCTGTCAAGGGCTCTACTAATGAAGATGTGGAGATTATTGTAGTCGTTTATAGAGAGTGCTCTGGTGGAAACGGGATATATCAATTCGTCGATTGTTTCGTATGGGGTCCCAGAAGTATTGAGGAAGTAGATGGTTTCTGGGGTCGCGCTAGTGCATTCGGTGAGGATGTGCGAAAACAAAAGTGTTTCTCCATAAAATTTGCACAGGATGTTTTCGAATGCTCCGAAATTGTGCTACTGTCCTTTGTGTAATACTGAGTTGTGGATAAGACGAATTTGTGCAATTCTTGTTACAGCGTATCGAGGCAGCTTAAACCGGAGGTAAAATTTTGTATTATATCCTGATTCAGTCATCTGGGCGTAGTTTGGTATTGTCTTCAATTTTTTAGCACGTATAAGGTCGAGTCTTCCTAGTTTGTCCTTAAGTTTGAAAAGAAATATTTTAAAATAAGTATTTGAAAGGTTATGAAAATTTCTTTTCCAAACCCAATTCAGGGCAACATAGATAAGGACCTCCCTCATCTGATAATACCAGTTATGAGTTTGAGTTTTTGGCGTCGAGCATGAAAGTCTGAGATCGTCATAAGCTGAGCGGAGTAAAGAGCCTTCTTCTGAACCTAAGACCTTGAGCCAAAATAAGTAGCCCAACTTCGCTATCTCGAAAAGAGTCGATACAATCCCTGTTTCTAATCTTATGAACTATTTTGGCGTAGTGGTCGGAAGACCTAATGTTCGTTTAAGAAACCGCTGTTGCGCAGCTTCTTAATGCTTCGGATATGGGATTTCCCAAACACCGGCGCCGTATAATTTGGTTGAATAAAGAATGGATCGGAGAAGTGTTTTAGTAGAGCAGATTAAGAAAAACTTAAGAAATTTTAGTACTGATTCCAGGGCGGCGGTTGCTGCATGACCTTTGTTGATGGACTGACTAGCTTGCGAGATAAATTTGTCAAAGGAAGATAGAATGATCCCGAGATATTTTTGTAGTGTTTTTCGGTCATGATTGATTGTCTCCTTCATAAAAGATTTTCTGATTTTTGTATTCTTTCTGATTTACTGAAGATTACGACCTTAGTTTTGTTCAGATTTATACTTAGGTCTTTGGAGTTGAAAAAATTGAATGCTAGTGTAATCTTTTCTTGCAATTTTTTTATTCTGCGCTGATGATGAGATCATCAGCGTAGACGCGATGATACATGGTGAGATTGCCAAGTTTAATCCCAGTGAGATCCCATTTGCTGAATTTTTTCGAAAGACCTTCTATGAAAATATTGAAGAGTGTAGAACTTGCATTTCCCCTTGGAGTACTCCTCTACTTATTTTGATTTTGACAGTCGTTTTCCCGTTTGAGATTATAGATGCGGTGGCTTGGTTGTATATGTTTTTGAATATATTGGTAAACTATAAGGATACACCCTCGGCGATTAGTGTGGACCAGAGTAAGTCGTGGTTTGGGAAATCAAACGTCTGTGTTAACACACAGCTTGCCAAAAATTTGCTAAAAATTGGCATACCGGAAGTAACATGTGTGACATTCTTTTTTCTGCATATGCAGTTTGTGGCGATTAGAGTGGTTTAGGAAATCGAACGCTTGTTTTAAATCCACAAAACAGATGTATAATTATTTTTGCCGGAATATTTGTTTTTGCACCAGCGGGTTGAAAACAAATATATGATCTAAAGTGCTTTTGTGTTTTTGAAAACCTGCTTGAAAGATAGATATTTTGTGTTTTTTAATCCAAAAGTTGAGTCTGTCATTAAGTATTGAGTTAAACAGCTTGATTATGCTATTAAGCAAAGCGATGGGGCGATAATTGGACGTGTTATTGATTTCTCCTTTTTTAAAGACAGGGATGACCATGACTTTGCACCAGTCTACGGGAACATGTCCTTCATCGTAAATCTGAAAAAAATTGGTAAGGTGTTGTATCGGGGAAGAGTGGAGCATTTTCCAAATTTTGTTTGGGATGAGGTCCGGACCCGCAGTTTCCCCTGCTTTCAGTCTTTTGATTGACAATATAAGTTCAAAGATGATGAATGAAGCATAGTTAGAGATAAAATGAGAGTAATTTCCTCTTCGCCATTTTGAATGACGGAGATGATTACCCCATTTTGGTTGGTGTTGGTGGTGGTGGTAGTGGGGATTGCGGAAGATGGCGTGAGAGTTGGCAGTGGTTGTGGAGATGATGGGAATCGGGGTAGAGCATAGAATGGTGCGATTTGTAAAGGGTGAGGGTGAGTGGTGCTGGTAATTTTTGGAGTAACAAATATTTTTTACTGAGTCTGGTGAAGTTTTCACTTGCCGTATTTCTTTTTGCCAATGAGATAGGGCTATTTGTATACGGTTCATGTTTACCGCTATTTGAGTGGGTTGGCAAGTGAAAACTTACACAAAAATACTTAGATTTAAGTTATAATTGTTCTCAAATTTTTCAGTTCAGTGCCTATTATTTTATATCATTTTATTCGCCATGGAACCGTTCTCTATAACAATATTGAAAAAAATAGACGAAAATAGTTTCTGCATGGACTGGTTACAGGATGATGCAGAGAAGTTTCAATTGAAGGATGTCTCGGCGATGGGAATACTACTGTGCTATTACACATCGACCGACATGATGGAAGAGGTAAGATGCATGGTTGCTAGATACTTAATGAATAATAGCAACTGGACGAATGTTAATCAGTTAATCAGTAGGACTGAACCAAAGCTCCTGTAGTGCTTCGGGGGAGATGGTCCGGGGTATATCCTGGAAGGTTCCCAGATGGTCCGGGGTTTGTCCTGGAGAGCTGGGAGATGGTCCGGGGTTTGTCCTGGAGAATGAGGAGAGCGTCCGGGGTTTGTCCTGGAGTGGTTAATGGTCCGGGCTTTGTCCTGGAAAGTGAGGAGATGGTCCGGGGTTTGTCCTGGAGAGTTAGGAGAGCGTCCGGGTTTTTCTTGGAGAGTGGGGAAATGGTTCGGGGTTTGTCCTGGAGAGTGAGGAGAACGTCCGGGGTTTGTCCTAGAGAGTGGGAAATGGTCTGGGGTTTGTCCTGAAGAGTAGGAGATGATCCGGGGTTTGTCCTGGAAGGTGGCGAGATGGTCCGGGGTTTGTCCTGGAGAGTTGGGAGATGGTCCGGGGTTACGAATTTATAAGTTAAGTTTAGTTTCAACATTTTGAGCTGAATTGTGTGGGAAGGGGAAGAAACGAGTCCGAATAGGGAAAAATGAAAAAAAATTGGAACGAGTCAGAATGTGGGGAAATAGAGAAAATTGAGAGGGAAGGGTTGAAACGATTCCGAATGGGCGAAAATGGGGAAAATTGAGCTGGATTGTGTGGGAAGGGTCGGAACGAGTCCAAATGGGGGGAAATGGTAAAAATTGAGCGGGACGGGGAGGTAAGGGTTGAAACGAGTCCGAATAAAGAAAATGGAGAAAATTGAACTGAATTTGTGTGGGAAGGGTTGGAACGAGTCCGAATGGGGGAAAGTGGATAAACTTGAGTGGGACCAAGAGGTAAGGGTTGGAACGAGTACAAATCGGGAAAATGGAGAAAATTGAGCTGGACTGTGTGGGAAGGGTCCGAACGAGTCCGAATGGAGGAAATGGAGAAAATTGAGTGGGACGGGGAGGTAAGGGCTGAAACGAGTCCGAATGGCGAAAAATGAAGAATATTGAGCTGGATTGTGTGGGAAGGGTCGGAACGAGTCCGAATGAAAGAAAATGGATAAAATTGAGCGGGACGGGGAGGTAAGGGTTGAAACGAGTCCGAATGGCGATAAATGTAGAAAATTGAGCTGGATTGTGTGGGAAGGGTTGCAACGAGTCCGAAAGGGAGAAAATAGATAAAATTGAGCGGGACAGGGAGATAAGGGACGAAACGAGTCCGAGTGGCGATAAATGGAGAAAATTGAGCTGGATTGTGTGGGAAGGGTCGGAACGAGTCAGAATGAGAGAAAATGGATAAAATTGAGCGGGACGGGGAGGTAAGGGGCGAAACGAGTCCGAATGGCAATAAATGGAGAAAATTGAGCTGGATTGTGTGGGAAAGGTCTGAACGAGTGCGAATNGACGAAACGAGTCCGAGTGGCGATAAATGGAGAAAATTGAGCTGGATTGTGTGGGAAGGTCTGAACGAGTGCGAATGGGAGAAAATGGATAAAATTGAGCGGGACGGGTAGGTAAGGGTCGAAACGAGTCCGAATGCCAATAAATGGAGAAAATTGAGCTGGATTGTGTGGGAAAGGTCTGAACGAGTGCGAATGGAAGAAAATGGATAAAATTGAGCGGGTCGGGGAAGTAAGGGTAGAAACAAGTCCGAATGGCGCTAAATGGAAAAAATTGAGCTGAATTATGTGGGAAAGGTCTGAACGAGTGCGAATGGGAGAAAATGGAGAAAATTGAGCGGAACAGGGAGATAAGGGTCGAAACGAGTCCGAATGGCGATAAATGGAGAACATTGAGCTGGATTGTGAGAGAAGTGTTGGAACAAGTCCGAATGGGGAGAAATGAATAAAATTGAGTGGCAACTGGGGGAAGGGGGGTTGAAACGAGGCCGAATGGAAATAAATTGGGAAAATTGAGTGGTACGGGGAAAGAAGAGTCGGAACAAGTTCGAATGGGGATAAATGTTGAAAATCGAGTAGCTTGAGGTCCGAATGGAGAAACATCGAGAAAATTGATTTGGAGAAGGGCGGAAAGCTAAGAACAACTTCTAATGGGGGGAGATGGGGGAAAACTGGGGAACGGTTCCGAATTGAAAAATTGGGAAATTTTTTTTTATTTTTGTAATTTTTTAATATATAGCTTATATATAATAAAGATTTCTTGCAATGCTTAACTTTAAACAGTTTTTATTTAGTTGACCAAAATGAATCTAAAATAAACAATGATTTCATTTAGTAATCGAAAGAGCGTAAATTTTTATTATTTTTCAAAAGCTTCAGCGATGATCTTCACAGTGCTACCTCCAGCAAACTCCGGATGACGACGAAGAAATTCCGGAAGCTTCAATGCCAACGCTAGAAACGACTTGGCTTCATTTGTTTCGTCCAGTGTAAAGTGGACGATGTCGTAGATGTCGTCGTTCCAGATTTCGTATTTCTATTCTAGGTCTTTAATGTCTGCAAATGGGAGTTTCAGCAGGTGTTCGGTTGGAATAAACACATTTGCCATATCGGGACAGTTGTCCAGATGCATTTTTGTTAAAATTTTAAGGTGAACGGGAAAGCTACCTGTCGGGATTTGCCCAAGGTAGTGATGCAGTAGCATGTGCCTGTTCCATCCACTTTGTTGATTAAATCCTCTAGCGTTTCCACGCAACGGTACAACCAATGAAATTATGCTATTGTATGCCATAAAGTTGTGTTTTCGGTAAAAGTTCGCTAGGAAATTTTCAAAATACGGTTCTTTGGGAAATTTATTAATGTCCTCGCAGCTAAGATAACCTCAGATAATATCTCATACTGGGTCGATCCCATACAAGCCACCATAAAATTTGTCTCCTGCTTTAAAATAAAAATTCTCAATTACAAAATTGCTATAGCTGCTTTCAGTAAGAGGCAGAACATTTTCATTCTACTCAATATATGTTTTTTTCTGTTCCAATATTTGGAGAAACAAAATTAAATTCTTCCTGTTTAGATCCATTATAGTAGATGAGATGTGTTTAGATGACAAACTGCTAACTTTTAATTTAATGAAAGATATCTAGAATTTATTTCCAGAATAACTTTTAACACTTATAAACTCTTCGGTATTTAGAGTTGAAATGACCTACAATTAACACATTCCAGTTTTTCATTCTAAACCATGTAAAAGTTTTGTGATAACATTCATGTAGCCTCTATCCATAGCCATGACAAAAAAATAAAACCCGAGAGGTCAAACCACCCTTATTTAACTGCCAGAACCCTAAACTCATTTGTATCTACCCTAAACTCATTCCGGACTTCTATACAAAGATTACATATTAGAAATTTTTTAGAATTTTCCACTTTTATTATATTTATTCCAAGTACTCGCCATGTTAAATGCTAATAATTCTTTGTCAAACAAAAGCAAAGTGTATCAATATAAACAAGAGAGCTTATTATATTTCCATATTTCGTGCTATTTCTTTCAATCTTTCTTCTTCTTGGTTCCATTCGGCAAAGTATTTTCCTCTTTGATAAGTCACAATTTGGGGATCGAAAGCCTTATTTAAGGCTAAACTCCCAATCCCAAGAACACGGGACAACGCTACATATATTAGCGATGGGGAAAGTTTATAATAGAGAGAATCCCTGCTGTTTTCATCCGGAAGGCCGATGCAGGCCCGTCGTAAAGTGCATCCCTAATCAAAACATGGATATAATAGGGTGAAGTAGAATTGTTTGGGTTGACCTTACTTGACTTTTATGTACAGTGACTCCGAATGCATTTATCAGTGGAAAATTGAATTTTGTCCAACTCCTTCCACTAATTGAGTCATATTGTGTGAATGGATACATTGGAATAGGAATATCGTCTCTGAGTAGATATCTAGGAGAGGTTTAATCATTCGTTGGTTTACTGCCTCATTGATTCATAAATCTGACCCTTTTTATTACCTTGGACCCAAGTACTTGTCAAACTTTATGAACACAACTGTAGGTCTTCCATCCTCCAATAATGGACCAATTTCAGTCACTGTTCCTATTGTGGAATAAAATTGTATACAAATTCTTTAAAACTTCACAGTAATTGTATCTTTGTAAAAGAACTTACCAAGGGCTCCGTTGTAAAGCGCTGCCTCAACGAAGATATTTTTAATTAGCATTACTCTCCCTTTCACTGCCAGAGAAAGCGATTTTTCTGTATCTGCCGGAGCTCCCCTTGTTAGTTTATCCCTGATTTCAAGAACCGGGGTGCCAAGATGCTTCAGTCTCAACCTAAATATCGACATTGTATTTAGTAACGACAAAAAACTAATTTGTAAAAGTTTGGTTACATGTTATATTCTTCTGCCGCTGCATTTTCACCAAACAAGTAGTTGGCATCATTGAGAAAAGAATTTTTTTTTCCATGCTCAACTTTCTTACTTGTCTTGAATTTAACATTTCCTCGTTCCCTTTCGTAACGCGTCCTTCTCTGAATCGAAAGAGGAGCTCCCGGAAAGGGTTCTCAGTGCTTCCTATCTGCCTCATTGGTCCGTCTAGAAAAACGCATTTATCGAATGTTTGATAGAACTTGGCTCCTATGAGCTCAAATCCACTGAGACCCTCAGGATTTCGGAATAATGGAACATCAGCAACAGGTCTCACTTGGCCAAAATCACCGGTTAAAATCCAATGTTTCCCTCCAAAATCGTCATCGTTTTGAAATACAGCTTTGAGGCGTTTGTTCAAATAACCAAGCATGTATAAGCCGATCATACTAAAAAATAACCCATTTTCAGTTATAAATGACCAATGTTTTGATCGATAAAATGCATATTCACCTAAGTTCATCAATGATGAAATAATCAGAAGAACCCAGTGATTTTTGCGCAGCCTTTAAATTATCTCTTGGAGAAGAATTTCGGTAAAAGTACGGTAGTGCCATTGTTCTGTGCATGGTACTGCCATTAATCAAAAAACTGGCTACTCCAGTGAAGCTCATCACGCGAAATTTTTTACGCTTTCTTCCTAACATTGTACGAATCGCATTCAATGTGTAACTTTTCCCNAATCAGAAGAACCCAGTGATTTTTGCGCAGCCTTTAAATTATCTCTTGGAGAAGAATTTCGGTAAAAGTACGGTAATGCCATTGTTCTGTGCATGGTACTGCCATTAATCAAAAAACTGGCTACTCCAGTGAAGCTCATCACGCAAAATTTTTTACGCTTTCTTCCTAACATTGTACGAATCGCATTCAATGTGTAACTTTTCCCGCTACCACCAGGTTCTATAAAAAAATTTCCATGCAAAGATTAAAAATTCTAAAGAAAAATGGTCAAATTACCGTATATAATAAGTTTCAGTTGGTAAGTAGGATTATCAACATGTTTAGACACAATGTGGTAGCACTTTCTCTTAATTTAAATTTAGTGAATCTGGTTCCACTACGTTGATATTTCTTGTAACAGTAAAGGAAGACTTTGCGTCGTTAACGAAGCTTTCAGAAGTTTGAACTTTTGGCACCTTTGCTTTCCCTGCTCCTTTTCTTGCCGTTCGCTTCATTTCGACTGCCAATTGAAAAGGTTAGTCGCAGAAACTGTCTCTCTCTATTTATATCTTCTCGGAAACTCCTTAATTTTTGAAATGCGATAAATCCAGTGTCAAATCCTCCGTTGTAAATGATGTTACTTTTTCTTCAACTTAGACACATTCCTTTCGTGTCATCTGGATTGAATTCTTTACTTCAGTAAATCAAGAAGTGTATAAGGACACTTCTCTTTTTTTGTGTTATTCATTGATCCTTACTGAGATTACCCAAAGAGAATGTGTTCCCGATTAATTAATTTAAGTTACCTATCCTCACAATTGCCTTTTTTGATTAAATTTCCTTCCTTTTCTAAATTAGTAATTCGGTAAGATTTTAATCAACAAACTCCGAGAAAGTATAATCAATTTTGTTGAGTCATCATGCGTCCTTGTTCCCCCTCCAGTGAATAAAACCGTCGAGGGTGGCAGCGGACTTCTTCAGTCGTGTTCCTTACGAACGTTCTTTCACTTGACTTTCTCTGGCTTCCCATTTTCTTTGATTCTCTGATAATAGACGCGAAAGGATTTGAGGAATTCAAAAGTAAGCTTTCGTTGCTTAAAATATCTTAGTATCTCTCTCTCTTGTAAAAATTGCATTTGTTGTTAATTTTATACAGAACTTCTCCCACAAAAGATTGGGGCATTTCGCGTAAGGCGTTCCGAACCAGAAATAGATGACTCTACAACAACCCAACTTGCCTGGAAACTTCCACGGGTGACGTCTCCTACCACAAGTTCTGGTAAAATATACAACTATCTAAAGACCAAATTGGATCTTGTAGATAAATTCATTTTAATTCCATACAATTTCTTGTTTTCAGATTCACAAGTCGAGTTGAGTGGGAGTGACTCAGAGGATGATTCATCCGATAAAAGAATGCTGATGTTGCTGGAAGGCAAAACTAAAGTGGCAGCAGCTTCTATAAGCCAGCAGCAAGAAGAGGGTGCCACGCTGAATCAATTCACATACATGAAGAATTCTTTTATCGAAGACCTCACCGACAACACAGTCGAATCGTTTTTTAAAAACCCAAGATATGTGAAAATTTTTGGAAAAATTACCCAAATCTAGATGCGTTTCGGTCTGGACCATATAAACAAGGTACAACTTTTGATAAAGAAATGCCAACCATTTGAGACATAACTATCTTATTTGAATCCGTAGGTTGCCAAACTTTACATCAAGCGGGACAACTTTGCTCATTCTAACCCGTCGATTCTAAAGATTCTGTGGTCAGATATCGAAGAGATCCGTGGCTACTTGGATGATGTGATAATTAAAATCAATGAAGGCATCAAGCAACTCAAACCAATTATGAAACCGGATTTCGTGACCAACTACATTCCAGACAAGCCAATTGATCAAGAATTCTGGACTCATGATTCCTGTTTCTATACAGAGTCCGGAAACTTTCGATGCAGGATGATTTGGAACCTTGGTTACGTGTATAGCTTCTATTTCAATTTAGTGAAAGAAGGAAAGGTTTATGAAACTGAAAAGGGAGGGGAGAAGCACTACACTGGGCCAAAGGTAATATACAAACATTTATTATAAAATTAAAACTTGATGTGAAATTAAAACGCCTATGCTAAAATGTTGAAAAACCTTTAGATCCGTTTGGTGAAAACAGAAGTTGAACAATTCATCGGCTGCTTGGATGAAATTAGAACAATGGTTCCAGATGAAAAGGTCATCCAGACGTATATTAACAAAATCAAATAGAATAAAGTAGATTTGTTTTCTTACTAATATATAAAGTAATATAGTCGTTTGTATGTTTTTCAAAATTGTTTCTTTTTCAAAAGGCTGCGTTCCTCTCTAAAGTTGTACATTGGATTTTTTTTCATATCTTTGGTTAAATTTTCCTTTCTGATCCCTAGAATATTTTCAGCTTTGAGGTATCGTTCAGAGATAATTGAGTTCCAGCACAGGTTTCTAATGTAGCGTCTGATAATGTCTGAGCAAAAAATAATTCAAATTAATAATTTTAATACTCACTAATAGAATAATATTATCTACTCACGAGGTTTGGCATTTCGCCATCTAATAAACGTATTTTTTCCATTAAGAAATGCAAAGCCTATGATTAGAATCAATATATAGTATTTAGTTGTAAAATGTTTTGAATTAAAAGACTTAAATTTCACTTGCCGTCCACTGTTGTTAAGTTCCATCCGGACACAAACCTGTTGCTTACTATAGATGTCATTGGCATCATGGCAGTGTCAGCGTTCACAGTTTTAGAAACTCCCATAGCTTGCAAACCTATTGATCCAGCAGACTCTGTAGTACTATGTAACCCTTGAGATACATGTGTCGGTATAACTGATGGAGACACTGGCTGTGGAAGCGGATCAGAATCCTTGTTCGTTGATTCGAAGCTCCGTTGTTTCCTTAACTTTTCTATTTCCGGACAGTCATTTTTTTTTATAAATAAACTTGACTCTCATCGAAGTTAGGATAGTCGGCACACATATGAAATCATTTTCCAATTTAATTATTCGACAATTGTTATTGTAGCAAAATTGGCAATTTGAATTTGGCTCACAAGAGCTTGCTACGCTCACTATTGCAAAAAAAATTGTTATAAACTGTAAAAATCCCATTTTTATCCACTAATTTACTGGTAGGATATACTTCTTCAAGTGATAAAACAAAAGTAAAAATTAACAATAGTTTTAAATAACCGAATCAATTAAGATCTCTTTATCTTCGGGTGACGCATTCCGTCTTCTCATTCTCGTGACCCATAGAAATTTTCCAATAGTCATTAAAAATATGGACAGCAAAACTACCATTCCTACGCACAGATGAGTAATAGAATCCACTCTTTTAAAATTGGTAGTAAGCGTAACTATATCAAAATTTAGTATCTTACCAATCACAATTCCGATGTAGCCAACATATGAAATCGATCCACCGTCTACCACTGGAACAGGAGTGGGAGGTTCCATCCCTTCACAATCATCGACATCAGGGGGATACACCGTGTCCTCTCCACAAAGGATTGCTTCAGTTGGGACACAGTATGTGGAGGCGTTGCTTAATTTTGTCCAAACACACCCAGATGATACACATGTTCTGCAATTCATTTCTATTTCGCATACTGAAATCAAAAAAAAAGTATAAATTAATAAATTCTTAGATGCATAGATGAAATAAATAAGAGATTGACATACCTGAATGCATTTTGTCACAAGTAATCAGATATGATTCAATCCAAGAGACGGAGACTTGATAGGAAAATCCTATTGAATCATTTCTTGGAGAAGAGGTGAGAATGGAAGTCGAGATTAACTTAGTAGAGGGTTAGAGGCAAAGCTACTACACATTAGGNCTTGGAGAAGAGGTGAGAATGGAAGTCGAGATTAACTTAGTAGAGGGTTAGAGGCAAAGCTACTACACATTAGGATGGAACAATACAATCACTTCTGTTAATCTTCATTTGTGAAGGGGATATTCATTTGAGATTGTCCAATGGGTAGCCGAGGGGAAGACTACACGTCGGAGAAAGCCAAATTCTGCTATAGTCTTCTCCTCCAATAGCCAATCTTTCCTTTTGATCGATATAAACAATCCCATTCTCAATTTTAACTGAGGAGCATGGGACTTTAAACTTTCCAGAGTTTAACACTGCCTCCTTGTAATGATCGTAGTTGCAGTTTCGTTCTTTTATTTTTTTTGGAAGTCCGGCACACTTTTTCTTTGACTCTAACTTCCCAGAATCAGAATGTACACGAATCATATACTGGTTGGCACGGATCGCAATAAATTCGTCTACAAACTCATGAGTCACGCGAAGCTTTCCTGCGACATTTGCGTGTTTTTCGCTAAAAAGTTCATGGCTTCTGGGAAGGTTAGAAAAGTCAAATAATTCTGCTAGTGACATGAGGTCCTGAGTATATGTGTAATCAGGATCACTAATCATCGCGATAATACTGTCCGTGTTTACTAAAATTGGCAACATTCTGTTGCCAAAAACCGACACCAGTTCATCGTAAAGGTTATACAGGTGAAGCTTCGATAGCTCGAGAATGACGGCTCCAACAATTTGTTTATTTTTATCTTCACCTTTGCACTTTTTAAATCTAAATAAACTCAAGTTTTCACTCAAAATTTCTACATCAGAAAAATTGGATCTAGCCAATAATGTTTTTGCTCTTGCGCTGGTTACAACAAACTCATAATTATCATACCTAAGCGGATCAACTAGACATNCCGACACCAGTTCATCGTAAAGGTTATACAGGTGAAGCTTCGATAGCTCGAGAATGACGGCTCCAACAATTTGTATATTTTTATCTTCACCTTTGCACTTTTTAAATCTAAATAAACTCAAGTTTTCACTCAAAATTTCTACATCAGAAAAATTGGATCTAGTCAATAATGTTTTTGCTCTTGCGCTGGTTACAACAAACTCATAATTATCATACCTAAGCGGATCAACTAGACATTTTCCACTTAACACATTCACTGACAGCTTATTCTGAATTTCTGACTTCTCTTCTTCATTTCTGACTTTGAATTTGCCTTGCGATCCAAATTTTCTGCGACATAATGTCTGAGGAAAGGCTCTAGGCAAAATTTGAATCCACTTTTTACTTCCACTGGTTGATATCCGCGACGAAGCAGATAAAAAATTGTTTTGTAATAGAAGACTTCATTCTCCTTGTCGAATAATGATAACACCTGCCTGTCATGTAGAAATTTTTCACCTGTTTGTCCTGTTGTCACCACAATAGTTTTTTTGTGTGGCCAAATGGGAAATTTTGACAGTCGATCATACCACTCTTTTTCTATGTTCAATGTACACTCAAATACATAGCCAATTTTTTCTCCATCGTCTGGTGGGTCAAAAAAGTCAAAATTTTTAATTTCGTCGGCTGTCATCCAGGCAAAGTCTCGTAAAGGCAAGTTCTTGGTCATAATATAGCCGTAGCAACCAGCTACATCGCTACTTAGGAGTTCCACTGGTTCCTTATCTAATAAAAAATTTGGAAGCCTAGGGGAATTGGTTTTTTTCAATTTTGCTTGTCAGAAGTGAGATACCTCCGCAAATCATTCTGTCAGTCATATCTATCATTTTCTTATCTTTTATATACTCAATTTTGTATTGTCTACTTCTATAAAGTGCACAGTCAAATGAGTATCCTCCCACAGTCCAGCTATATGATAAGTCTAACTTGTGATCAGTAAANAATGAGTATCCTCCCACAGTCCAGCTATATGATAAGTTTAACTTGTTATCAGTAAAGCAGGATTTTCGATAATTTTCAAAACTATCTGCCAAACAAAGGGTCTTAAATTTTAGCAACTTCCTGAGAAATTTTGAAGGTGATTCACAGTTAAATATTTTGGAGAAATCTCTATACGCGTTTAGATTATCTATCTGATACTCATTTTTTTCTTTCAACACGCAATTTTCGAATGCCTCTACTACGAGGGGACCTTTGGAACCACATAGTTTCTCCAGTTCGGAAAGTAAAAAAGATGGGGAAAAAAGATGGGGAAAAAGATGGGGATCCCAACTTGTGAAAGTAAATTCCCATCATTTTTTTTGTTTCTGGAAATCGAACGTCGTCTTTCATAGAGTCAAACAACAGAGATCCTAAATCAGATTCTGGGAGAAAGTTTTCAACATTTTTAAGCTTAATTTTATTGTTGATTGTGACTCCATATAGTTTACCCGAAGACTGAAAAATTGGCATGACTTTGAATGTTTTCTGGGACTTTTGAGCATGTTCGAGAAGATTGTTTGTATAATTACNGAGACTTTTGAGCATGTTCGAGAAGATTGTTTGTATAATTACTCATCCCAATTCCAATATATTTAAATAGCTAGGAAATTTAATTTGCAAATTGCAAAAAGTACAAGTGGTATAGAGATAGTCTGAGAATATGTGGGAGTGATGGAAGGTT
>NIPM01000401.1:127732-172128 GCA_002738285.1 Holacanthella duospinosa | reverse complement strand
AAAGTTTTAAATTCAACAAAATTGTCTATCGGGAATTAATTTAAAATGATAGATCCAACGAGATTATAAATAAAGACGAGAGATGCTCACACCCTCTCCTCGTCATCTCCACAACCACCAAAAATATACTGTTGCAGTTTTATCTCTCACCCCCTCCACTGCCAACTCTCATGCCATCTTCCCCAATCCCCACTACCACCACCACCAACACCAACAAAAATGGGGTAGTCCTCTCCATCATTCAAAATGGCGGAGAGGAAATTACTCTCATTTTATCTCTAACTAAGCATCTAAAATTGGATGGTATACTGTACTCTGCTGAAGTTTGATGGAGTGAAGTGTTTGTGGTTCGGTAGGTCGTAAATCTTTATGAAGTCAGTGTATCATACAGATGCGGTGATATGTGTTTAAGATGCCCTAACTCGTTTTCTTAGAAATTTGATACATTGCCAGAGTTCTTTAAGGTTTTTGGTTTGTATGATTTTAGCTTTATTTGCTTTTCTGTAATCCTCCGCTTTAATTTTGCAGAGATTTTGGTATTTAGTCTTAAGAGAAATGTAAGTGTTGATTGCTTCTGCCTTTTTGGAGGATTTATGTGGCTCAATTCTTCGGAAGTGACGTAGTGCTTTGTTGGTTTGATATTTATGCAAGGAGCATTTATGGTCGAATCAAGCTGGACCGTGAACAAGGAGCGTTGCTTGCTCGTTGAGGCTGTAGTTTTCACACGTGTGGATGATGGTTTCTCCAGTGACGTTGCTATTTCAAAGGGGTCACTAATATTATATAACTGTTTGACATTCTAGTTTAGTTTGTACATGAAGTCATTCAGTGTTTTTGGGCTAATCGCAAGTCTGATACGTTTTTTTGATATATTCGGTGGTACTTGGTCGGTGGTGAATAATTTCGTAATTATTGGAAAGTGGGTAGAGTGAGGTAGGTCGATTACTTCAAAGTGGCAAATATGCGGTAGGGAAGGAAGAAAGTAAATAAGTAAGTCTATTGAGCTTGAGCCTCTTTTTGCTCTACTAATAAAGTAGGCTTCACCTGATTTAACACTTGATGTCGCACCATTTCCTATTACTAGTCCTAATTTTTCTAAGGGAATTAGTAGCAATTTTCCGTTAGTTGAAATCAGTTTATCCTTACTACTCCTTTGGTTTCCAAAAGTGGTGTTATGTGATCCTATCTTAGCATTAGCAACGCCCATAAGGATAATTTTATGATAGAGAGTAGAATGTTGAGTGATGGCCCGCATAAGTTTTTTGGGTTTGGTGTTATGTAGGTGGTCTGTGGATAAGTAGAAGAAAATAATTAGGAAGCGTAGTTTCATAAAACTTAAACTTAGAAGAATTGAATAAGTGTTTTGTTTTATTATATACATATCTAAATTACGGCTGCGCTTCCAACCAAAAATGATTCCACCGTAGGGTCGACCACGTGTCTTTTTTAATGCTGTTATTACTTGTATTTCATAATGCTGGGATAAGATTGGGTGATGATTTCATGTTTGTACATTGTTTCGGTAAGACAAAATACTGAAGGTTTGAGGTTGATAAAATCAGTATAGAAATTAGATTTCTTGTTTTTTATTACTGTAACATTGTAGTATAGTAAAGAAAAGTTTGGGGTTGTATATGGATTTATTGGTAGAGGTTGGAGTTGAGAGCTGCCTGAGTTTTATAAATTAGTTGGTGGGACTTGTGCATTTTTCTTATGTTCTGATCATCTACGGGCGGCTACTTCTCTTAAAAGTTTTGGTTTGTCTGGGCAAATGGAAACTCCTGAAGTGGTTTCCTTTCTACTAGCTGTAAGTACTTGGTCTCGCTAAGTTTGGATAAAAAATTGTACCGAAATTGGCCGTGGACGGTCACCGCGCTTTGAAACTGTCCTACTTAGTATTTTAGTTTATCGTATTTTCATGCCACTGAGTTGAAGTTTATTCTCGATAAACTTTTCTATATTACTTTTAAGCATCGTCTGGTCCTTCCTTCACACTTTGGAAGATTAGAAAAGGTTTCCGGTTTTTAGCTTGAAGGTGTGCCACTGACAGTTTAAGTGAAAGGTTGTCTGACGTTAGTTTTTCAATCGTTAATTTCATACCAGAAGAATTTTGTTCTTCCTCATCAAGTAGGGTGGTAAGAACTGCACATGGTTGTTGAAATTCAGTGACAATTTTAGTGATATTGGTAAGACTTGCATCAACATTGGTGATCTTGTCGCTGGGATAAGTGCTGTTTGTTGAGAATAAGGGACATAGTTTTGCCAATGTCTTCTGAGAGTTCCTTTTTTCCTTTTCTTGCTACTGGGTATATCGTAGAACATTCACCGTCTGCTGATCTTTTGCGGTATCGGTTATGGTCAAATTTTCTGTTAGCAGTTGGTGAAGATGAGACGAGTGCCTGTTTAGATGGAGAGTGCAGAACGGACATTTTGTAAATTATGGACGAGCATCAGTTTCTATTAAAATTATAGGTAGAGATGATGAGTAAAACTCACCCGAGCGATAGCCCAGGAACACGGCTACTACAATTGTGTGTCTTAGGACAGCAGTGTTGTTTTATACTGTATGATAGGTGAATGGCGATCGGTAGTGCTGTCAAAACATGGTGTATGTATTTTGAGGTTATTAATGTTGTTGTGTTTGATTTATGTAATCAATGTGTTCTACCATTTAGATTAATTGAAAGTTAATTGAATCAAAAATTTTAGGGAGGAGCTGTCTTTTTAAAGTAATTATATATTTTATTGAGAACGGTACGACCAGTGGGACAAGTTTATCTGCATTTGATGAACAACAATTGAGAGAGATTTTGTCCTGACGTGTTGATCCTGGAGGAAGAAAAAGATCCGGACACGTAATTCGGTGTTCCCAATCCACCTAAGTGTAATTACGAAGTAGTTATCTAGTGGAAACTGGGAACTCAAGGAGGGAGGTTCTTCTTCCACTTACGGTAAACGGCACGTTCCGCGTGGCGATCAATAACTATGGCGAGAAACAACCTGTGGAAAACACTCTAAAAAATAGATATAGGCTAGATCAGCGGTCACTTCGGTGGACACCAGTCGGGGTGGAGGAGAAAAGGTTAATTTGACATAATTAATTCGACGGGTGGCTCCGAAAACCTCGGTGCCAGTACTAGTTTTGTTTCATTCCAATTCCTCCTGCCTAAGAAGAGGAATCGACCGGGAGTATTAAGTAGAACACGAAGAACAAACAGGATAATAGCTACCGCAACAAGTCTTTAGTCTCAAGTGCGTTCTCCGGAAGGGACCGGAAACACACGAAGTTCACGTAAGTGAAAAACCCTGATAGTAGAGAACTATCAGTAGAGACAGGAGAGCGGAGAACGACCGCGAGAAACGGCAGAGAGCTACCACTAAACCAGTAGAGTAGTCCTTCCGTAGAATCGCCAGGGAAGTCCATCCCTTAGAACAGGCACAGCGTTCCGTTCCGCACAACGGGTAGGGTAATTCTTTCCGCAGAGCAGGCACGGCAGTCCATCTCTCAGAAGAGGCAAGGAATTCCGTTACGCAGAACAAGTAGAGTAGTCCGTTCCGCAAAACAGGCAGGGCAGTCCATCCCTCAGAACGGGCAGGTCGTTCCATTCCACACAACGTGTAAAGCAGTCCTTCCCGCACTTCAGGGAAAGTCCGGTGACCAGTACCAGGCTCAGGAGAAACCACCCGGTACTACATAGGGAGTCCGCATCCAGTTCAGTACATTACCAGAAAACGGAAAAACTAGAGCAGAACAAAGAGTATGACATACTATTCTATTGAAACTGGGAATTGAGGTCTCATGTTATCAAAGAATTATCAGACATCCTGTATTGTGAGAAACCCAGAACCGTCTAACCCAATACCAAATCCCCGTAAATCATCTCATTTATTATTCGACACCAAGGAATAACAATTTTCATCTCCATACTCATATATTTGACCAAACAATTGGATTTTAAGTTAAAAATGTCACTGCGCCACAATATATTAAACCGATTGGTAAACAGCTTGTGCTACAACGCTGGTGGTGTTAGTCAATACTGATTTGACGAGCAGATTCATCGCAACGTTGCCAAGTTTTGGAATAGTAAAACTGTTCCTGCTCTCCCTCAAGTTGAAAACATTAATATTTTTAGCATTCGTCAATTTATTGAGTTTAATGTCGACCCCAGTATTGCAGTTTGCAATTCCAAGATTCTCAATCGTCAGAGGTAAGTTAATACTGCTCTACCTTCAACGATATCAAGATCTATCGATTCCTCTGATTCCCTAACCATTCACCTTAACACTAATATGTGTGAGACAATGATCTTCAAAAGATAATTGGTTAGTTGTAAAGGAACCAGGAAAGTAAATGTTTTACACCAATTCCATAACAATCGGTTTGAGAGATGTCCCGATATCAAATTTTAATTTGTGTTTTGAACTTTTCATGTTGGGAGTGGATATGTTTTCATGTCAACAACATGATGTGGATATAATACCAAATATCCAGCTTCCAAATTTTTCAAATAAGCAAGGTGTTGCAATGCTAAGAAAGCATGCTTTTTCACTAAAACCTTTGCTTTCATTATTTGGAATTTCACGTTGAGTTACAGTTTTCTAAACATTGGATACATAAATGAATCACTCGAACGATCTAATTGAGTTCTCTTGTGTATAACAGATATGAGTTACGTGAGTAAAGTAAACAATTTGGCTTACAGTATACCAGCCATCTCAAATATTTTGCTTTTATCCACCATGTCTTGTCATTTAATTCAGCCAGGATTTGCAGTACTTATTTTCGATTTAGTATTAGTTAGCATCTCACCGTTGGCGTCTCACCGTTAGAAACTTTGGCGCCTCATCAATAACTTGACAATATTTGGAGTAACACAAAATTTTTTTGATGTAGCAAATGTATGCGTAGTAGGCACATTTGCTTGTTAATTTCATCTCATTCAAGTAGACACTCATTTCGTCGATTTGTGTACAGGTGTAATATTCAATACGTAATTTTTGGTAATGCTCCAACTTCTCAATTGAGTTGCAAGGCATATAAATTTTTAATTCTGAAAAGTCACTGGGTTTCAATTCCAGATAAAACTTTATTTGATGAGATTCACAAATTGACGTTGATTCAATATTATATTATATCCAATTTTCTCAAATATTGTCGCATCACTTCTTCAAAGTCACAAGTTGTATTATTGATTTTCGAGATATCTTGTTTGTCAAACACTGATGAATGCTTTGGCTTTTTATTTTCCTGGATTTTGTCCTTTTTATTCAAATTTTTTGATTTATTAACAACTCTGCTTCGTTTTTGTACAGTTCCAGACATAATTATAGATTTTGCAGCTTAAAAAAATTTTTTTGTGCAAATGCTAATATTTTCCTTTCCAGAATGATGATAAACTATGCAAATCCAGATCTCGCTGTCTTAATTAAATTGGTTTGTAGAAAACAACATGATCAGTTAATCCGCTCCCTACTGCGAACTGCAGAATCTATGAAGACCTTCAACTTCTTTGTTCTTTTACATATTAAGACGGTGAACGGCGCCTTAATTATTATTAATTATTATTTAATAATTAATATTTAAAATTATGTTATAAAAATTTAATTTACCAATATGGGTAGTCAGACTGAAATAGAGAGAGAGAGTGGGAATGGAGTCTCCTGATTGGTTGGGGAAATTCTTCTCATACAGTTCCACCAAAAGAAAAGGGACTGTATGAGGAGAATTCGATGTCATTTTTCATTGAGTTTCTGAGGCCATAAGTTGGCCTTCCCATCCTCTCTCTCTCTCAGAGAATTTGTTATTTTATTTTGAAATAATAAATAAAGTTAGTATTTTTCTTATTGTCCAGTCGTTGTCGTCTTGTCCGGTCATCTGTCCGTAAGAGTGTTATTTGGGAATTTGGGACGGGTGGGTTTTGTTTAAATAGAAGGGGTCTACCTTTTTAGTTTCACACTTGATCTAACTCCTATTTGGGTTTTAGTAGTTAAATTTTCCTAATGGGAAAACAATCAAATAAGGCTAAAGTCATTTNTAGTAGTAGGGTTTTAGTAGTTAAATTTTCCTAATGGGAAAACAATCAAATAAGGCTAAAGTCATTTGGAATATATTTTAGGATGCTTTGCACGATTTGGAGGATCTTGGTTCTGCTGATGAGTCAGAGGAAGATGAAATTCACCTGAATTTAGCTGAAGACGTTGAGCAGGTAATTTTGTTTTTAAATTTCAAAAATTCCAAAATTTCATTTTGAAGGTTTATTTAATTTTGTGCAGGCACTACATAAACGTTATGGATATGTGGATTTTGTCCTTAAGCAAAACGTTTGGTATAATGTTGTATTTCCGGAATATGATGACAATCGTTTTAAACAAGTCATGAGGGTCACGCGTCCTCAATTTCTAAAACTATTAAATTTGATGGAATCAAATCCTATATTTAGAACCAAGTCTCAACTCCCGGTTCCCATGCAAAAACTTAAAATCGCTCTTTTTCGGTTTGGAATATCTGGTACCGGAGCATCTGTACCTGCGGTAGCACGTTTGTTTGGACTTGGGGACGGTTCATCAGTAATTAGGATCACACGTAGAATAATTAAGGTAGTACAGTTGTGTCTAGATATTAGAATTGCATAGTCCTTGACTCAAGAATTTTGCGTTCGACCCCTATGCTTACCTTAACACATCAAAATCAACGATTCAGAGTCTATTAAGTAGATTGTGTCTATCCGACTTAGGAGCATGTCATGCTCAGTGACAGGAATGGCGAACCTCAGCTCAGGAGTCAAAATCTGAGTCTGACTCACCTACTTTTAAATCAACTTCTTATTTTTACCACGACTACTAAAGAATAAAGAGTACTTTGGCAACACGAATATGTTAGTGGTGACTCTGAGTCTTTGGTAAAACTCAGTCATGCGATGCTCTGCTAGAAGTTAACATCGTGTATATTCAACAGATTTTTATTTCTAGGCAATACTCCAACATAAGGACAAGTACGTATACTGGCCCAACGAGGTAAAGAGGAGAAAAATCGCAAAAGATACTACTAATATTTACCTACCTAAATGCGTTAGTTACATAGACGGCGTTCATATTCCATTAGAGGAAGCGCCTTCTCTCGACAAGGATTCGTATTACGATAAAGACAAAGTTAGAGACATTTCATAACATGCATTTTGTAGTTTGCGCTTACGGTGATTTAAAATTAAGTATTTGTAGGAATGTGTCGTTTCTCAATAGCGATATACCATTCAAGCCCAATTAATTTGCGACAACGACAAGAAGATTCGGAATTACGTTGTTGGGTATCCGGGAAGCGTTCATGATTCTAGAGTGTGGAATGAATGCTCGATAAGTAAAACGCCTGAACAGTATTTCTCAAATGGTATGTTTTATATAAAATAAATATTAAGTCCATTTCAATTAATCAATTATGGCCAACTTGTGCAATAGCCTTAATTATTCTAAACTATTCTTGCCAGATCAATGGATATGTGGAGACAAAGGCTATGGACTGTCCAAAATCCTGCTTACACCATTCAGAGAAAATTCAACAGTACCTTGTAGGCAAAGAAAACATTTTAACAAACAGTTGAGTGAATAATTCACATTATTATATTTCAATTAATATATAATATGATTTATATAGCATCTCCAATCATCGAGTTAAAATTGAACAATTGAATGGAATCTTAAAAGAAACATTTGGTAGCCTGAAGGAACTTAGAATCAAAATCGTTGGTAACAATTCTCACCAAGAAGCGGTTGACTGGATTACTAGTTGCATTGTACTTTATAACATCATAATGCCTACAGGATTTGAAACAGAAATTGAATTTGAGCGTGAGGATGAAGCTTACAATTCGGAAAGTGAAGATGATCCATACGATGAATTTACTGCTGAAGACAAACGCTTAGCGTTAATGTACACAGTTCTTCACAGATACCCAATTCGTGAATAATAATTACAAACTCTTTGCAAATTTTTTAAGCTCAACCTCCCATTTCAATTTCTCGACTTCCAGTTCCCTCAATCGAATTTCTCTCTGAGATTCAACCTCCATTTTTTTAGTTCAAGTTCTGTGTTTTTAAGGGTGAGCTCTTCCTGACGAATGAACTTGTCGAACTCAAATTTTTGTTGATTAAGTTCACGGTCAGACTCAAACTTAGACTTCTTAAGAAATGCATGCTCCTTTTGGATTTCGAGCCTGGCTAGTGTAGTTTCATTCCGTTGCTTTGAAACTTCAGCGTAAGCTTCTCGTGAGGTCTTTGCAAAGATGGCAGACGCAGACGGTTTCCTTGGGATACTTCCAAATATCTTCAATTTAGCTTCTGCAACAGTTGGAGAAAACATAGGCGGAGTTATTGTGCCAGCAATTTCTTCTTCCAATTCGGATTGTGTCACCTGACTGACATCATCAATGTCATACTCCTCAACTGTTATGTCAGCAGAACTTTGTGGACCAATTTGAGTCGACGTTTGAGTGTATGGCACATGAATACTTGATTTGGAACCCCAAATAACTTCTGCCTGTTCAAAGAATGGGTAGCGTCGATTACGAACACTTTCAAAAGTTTCTTCTCCATCGGTTTCTCTAAACCTTGTCCTGTTTCCGCAGTCCATTTTAATGCCTCTTTATATTTCTCAATCAAATGGCGCACTTTAGCCTTCACCACGATACTTGAGCAGTTTGATAATTGTTTCTCCTTAACCAAACGCTCATAGTAAGTAGCTGCATTAGGTTTCTGCAAAAATTTTTTTCTGTATTTAGACTAATCATTATCATTAGTACTTCACTTTTCAAAAGGCTAAATTGACATAACCTAACCCTAATTTAATAATAAAACAAAATGTCTTACTTCAATGGTAAATCCTGAGATGACGGTATCCTGTAAATAATTAAAAATTTTCAATATCTCTTCCGTTAACCATTTTCTCTGTGGCTTCTTTGGCTTTCGATGGAATGCTTATGTAGTCTTAATTCCGTCATCGTTGTGTTTTCTCAAAGTACTCATAATTATCAATGTCGTTCAAAATCTTGAAAGCTTTTGAAATGAAAATCTGAAGTTTTGAGGCACGTTTTAAATTGAAGAATTAGAAGTTGTAAACAAGTGTGAAAAAAATTATCTGATCACTTTCACACTTTCACATTTTGTCCCGCTGTGGAGTCTCATTGGCAAATTTTGAATTTTGGGACGTGTTTTCACACTTTTGTAAAGACTTCTGTGAAAGTGTGAAAGTGCTCAAGTATGAAATTTTTTCGGGTGAGACCTGTTTTTCTGCGCTTCTGTAATTGGTTCTTTACACTTTCTGGGGAGGAGTTTCGCACTTCTCCTTCACACTTCTGTGAAAGTCTGAAAGTGTGAAAGTGTGCAATACGAAAAGGTAGACCCCTAGAAGTTTGGGAAGTGGAGGATTTGGTAGTCTGTTCTGTCTTTTTTTTGTCACTTGTCCTGTCAGGAGACAGTACAGAGACCACATCGTAACAATATTACTACTTCTCCCCCTACAATACAGTGTAGCTTGGAATATTACAATCAACAATGACAGATGATACTTAACCCAGTTTCGCTTGTTAGATACCTATAAAGGTAGTCAATACTTTTAGTAGACAGGAGAACATACTTCAAATCTGTGAATTCTTGAATCGTTACAACTCCAAAGTATTCGAACCATTTCATTATCAATATATTGGTGTTCGACAACATTATCATACACAAACATTCTAGTTTCGCGCAGTTATATTGATGTGGAAACTCATCCAGGACAAGCATGGAATTTTCACTTGAATTATTTTTAATGTCTAATTAGCTTTAGTATCTAAGAATCCAAAGATGGTTTGAATTCTAGGATCGCAAACAACATATTTTTGTCGTGCATTTGATTCCATTTATGTCATTAGCACAAAATTTTCTTGAAAATTAAATTCAAGAAAGACACATTTTGATTAATAAAGTGGAGTAAATCCACAATGGTTTGCACATCTCTACCTGGATAAATACAAATTCGACCTGTGTTTTTTGTCTTTTGTATATCGTTTTTCTCCATCTTCAGTTCGTATCGTCGTAAGACTCAGTCCAGCTAAAAACGTAAACTGTTTTTTTGCAATATCCCTCAATGTTGTTGCATCTTTGGAACTAGAATGTCAGAATGATATTGTCTGAATAAAAATTATAATTACATTTTGCCATTGAATTTTGTGATTATCTAAGTCATTTGTAACAAAGTGATTGCCTGTGCTGAAATTTCTTTGAATCCATATGGCGGTTAGAGCCACACGATGTACACTTGTTAGCCAATGCACAGAACGAACTTTTAATGAAACTGATAAATCATACCTTGAACATGTTCCATTGCAATAGGTTATCAGCAAGGCCGACTAAATGCATTTTTTGCATTTAATCGCATTTTACAAATATTCCTATTATATAAATTGATTGGCCTATTGATAACTATTTTCTTCACGAATTATAAAAATTGCAATCGAAGGATGTAAATATGCATCGCATTAAAACACAATTTCCACGATTGTCGCATTAAATCACATTTTTAGTAGTTGCAAACTACAAAATTCAAAATATTTCAGAAAGATTGAGTGAAATTATAATTTAGAAAAAAGATAAATTGATGTCAAACCGATTGCCCATGATGTGAATTGGCAGTATAATGGGATATACAGTAAACCTCGGACCAGTCGAATGTCAAGGTTCCGAAATATTTGGTTCGTGGTAACCGAGGTTCGGTTCAAGGGTAAGCCGAACACACTACTACTTTATATTAGAAAGTTGATGTGGAAACAAAAAATGACAAAAAATCATTGGTTCATTTTCTGTCTTTTGTTTGAAAAGTTGTTCAAAAGAAGTTATTCATTAAATTTTGTAAGAAAAAAGTTGAAGTTTTTTTAAGATCAATTAATTGGTGTTCGTGTTAACCGAAGTAAAAAAGCATCCGCCTTATGGAATGGGGCCACAAAAAGGCGTTCATGGTAGCCGAGGGTTCGGCTTAACCGAGTTCGGCTTAGCCGTTTCATTTATTCACAAACTGTTTATCTCAGGGTGCGGACTGGACCACTTGCTTCGTGGTAGCCGAGGTCGGCTTAACCGAGGTTTACGGTAGATGGTACAACTAGCGGTCATAATTCCAACAGAATTTTCGCGAAACAGATTTTAAAGGAAATTGGTATTTATTTTTTGATACCTTGTTGATCTGAAATTAAGGTGTTCACTTTTAGCATTGTAAACTAGTTAACTTTGTTAGTTTTTCTCGTTAGAGCCCAACCAAACAGCTAACTGTCCTCCAGCGCAAGGTTAACGCATAATAAACTTATTGGCTATGTCCATAGCACTGTAGAAATAAAGATAGCATTGTTTTCATTTTGACTTTAGCTTATAAACTATGCAACGAGTTGTGAAATGTGCATTTTACTTGAAAAAATCAAAGCAATTTATAATTATCAGGAACATGATGGATCTGTTTTTCAATAGAATCAGCTTCATCGACGAAAAATTGAAGATATATTTGAACTTGATATGAGACACCTACATATAAGAGTGAAACCGAAATTGATCATGTATTAGTATTCTAATTCGATTAGAATATATCTAGTTAATCTTTAAGTTAGTTAAAATCGCCAGTTAGGGAAATGTAATAATCGATTATATCTTAATTTAAGAAACTACGGGAATTAAGTTTAGTTACTGTTTAATTGGCGGTGAGATACATGAAACATGACGCTTGAAATAAATCCCAAGACGTCAGATCGATCCCTCATCGAGATACTTTAGTTTGAAGTTGGAACTACTTGATCATTTAACTGCTTAACCAATTGAATGTGGATTAATAGTGCGATAATATCATTTTCTAGCTTAGAAATTACATTTGTATTTAATAATATTTATTTATTTATTTATCGTATTATACATTAACTCTTGTCATACTACCGTAAAAGGTCGCTTTACCTCCTAACTGTTCAAGTATCTGTGGCACGGCAAAAAATTACCTCTGGTGTCCCTACCAGACCTTAATTTGTGGCACGGGGATCCACCATCTCTTGTAGATGTTGCCAACGCCTGAAAATCTTGAATTTAGATTACAATAGGAGTGTACAGAGTTTGTAAGTTATTGCTACGTGACACAAACTATTTTTTATTTAACTTCACACACACCAATGGAATTTGGTGCAATTTCGCCTCATTATACGTTCCTTCTACTACTCACCGCCTTCCCCTCCAACTAGCCACTGCCCCGCCCCCTCCTTATTACCCAAGAGCCTCTCTACTGCCCACTGCCCTTCCTACCTCCAACCGCATCTGTCTCATCAAAATTGTCATCTGATTCTAGAGTCGACTCTTTGACTGATGAGTCATTGACTGACTCACAGGCTAAAAACCTAAAAGAGTGAGTCGACTTCTAAAAAATTTGATTTTTGACTCTGACTCACTAAATATAAAGAGTCAGAGAGTCGACTCAGTGAGTCAATGACTCTGACTCAGGCTATAATGTGAGTCATACGATACTCTAGTTGCGATTGAGACTACTGACAGAAGAGTATAAGATAGCCAAATTTTTTTTTATTTTTGAAGTTAAAAAAGAATTCCCTACAACTTTTGCAAATATACAAGTTTGTTAAATTTTATGCACATTGAAAAAAAATTATGCGTTTTATGCGTTTCTTTATTGCATATTTGGAAAATTTTAGCGATGAATTTTTGAGAAAGTCTTGTCCTAGTGTTTGGGAAAACACCGTTACAATTATGCGTTTTATGCAAAACGTCGTCCCTGCTTATCAGTTAGGTTTTCGAATTCAACCTGAAATGTCACCCAATACAATCGGACAGTCCAACATACAGTTGCAGTTTAAAACACAGTTGTCAATATGTAGAAGCGTTTGGCGCGATAAAAGTTTTCAAACAATAGAACACTCCCCTAACATATTGTGGCGAAAATCGATTTGTGGGAAAGTGAGTCATGGGCTTAAACTGGTTTGAACCAGTTATGCCAGATGTTGTTATCCGGGATGTACATCTGAACTAAACGACAAAAAGTAAAAACGAACTCTTGACAAATCAAACTAGGTTTCATATGACGTAATCGCCCGATTGGATAAAACCGATGCCTTCCTGTGTCTCGGGAGAGAAAGGGGTCATTCGACGCTTAAAGTTTTGGGTAGGAACATCTAGATAGTGCTTTGTCATCCAAATAGAGTAAAGGTAGGAAAAGTTATTGTCTTAATCTAATAGTAATTACCTTAAAATTAGAAGAGTGAAATAAATAATTAGGTTAAACAGGAGTAAGTTGGATTCACTTTTGATCGTTGTGTGAAGTGTTGGAGTTGGTGTGATTCCCTGGGAGACGAAGAGAGAGAGATAGAAAGACTTCAGGTTTTTCCCGTCGGAACAGTAAGTGTATGTGTGGTGTAAGAGATTTTCCATCTATTCGAAGGCCATGGACTCGGCAGGGCTCCATCCTTGCTCAGGGTATGAAGTCCCGCGTGGCAAAACTCCATCTCAGCGAGCAGCACTAGTTCTTCGAGTTCCCCTTGACATCACACATTATCTTCAGTTATCTCGGTTTTCGATACCTCCGGTGTGGCTGGGCTGGACGAGCCACCTGGAGATAGGAAACAGAGGCCCGGACGCTCCGGTCGCACTCGGGACATCGGGACCCAATACTGCGTTGATCCCCCACGGAATCCCCCAGAACGGGAGAGTGCAACCCGACCTCAAGGTGTCGAAAAAATGTAGATTTCGGTCCACCGGTAAGTTCCTTAGACACGGATTAGTTGAACGGAAGAACTCCCAGAGAGTCCGGGGAGAACCTAGTTCACCCACGGATCAAGTGATCCGGAGATCCCAGAGTAGTCCGGAGAGAACCCAGTTCACCCGCGAATCGAGAAGTCCCGGGGATCTCGGGGAGAGTGGACTCCGGATCCCCCGAATATCAGGACAATAGGAGTTCCCAGATTAAAGCTATTGTTCAACTTCCCCAGAGACAGGAAAAAGAGTTCTTACAGTCTGGAGAACCGATTTCGATATTCATTTCAGGATTATTGCATCCCCCACCGGAAAGTTCGGGCTACAGTACCAGACCCCGGAGTAAAGCAGTTACTGTCCCAAGGTTTGGGACGAGTCCAATAACTAGATCCAGACTCTGAACGGGTCCGGTACTCATAGTTCTTATTGTAATAGATCGGCCCAACCCGCAGAGCGCCTAAGAACTGTGAGATCCGCAGATCAACCCAGATCTGTGAGATCCGCAGATCAACCCAGATCTGTGTGATCCGCAGATCATCCTAGATCTGTGGGATCCGCAGATCATTCCGGATCATTGTGATCCGCAGATCATTGAGATCCGCAGATCATTGTGATCCGCAGATCATTGTGATCCGCAGATCATTGTGATTCGCAGATCATCCCGGATCATTGTAACCCGCAGATCATCGTGATCCGCAGATCATTCTGGATCATTGTGATCTGCAGATCATTCTGGATCATTGTGATCCGCGGATCATTCCGGATCATTGTGATCCGCAGATCATCCCGGATCTGTGTGATCCGCAGATCATCTCAGATCTGTGAGATCCGCAGATCATCCCATTACTGTACTACCCGTAGTACACCTTGGATCTGGACGACCCGCAGATCATCCCGGTTTTATGTGATCCGCAGGTCATTCAGGATCTATATCACACTCAGATCATTTGAGATCCGCGGAACATTTAAAGAACTCGGAAACATCTGGCCACCAGACATACATCTGGGAAAGTTGGATTTATCTCAGCAGATGAGATAAATGAGGTAACCCGAGCCCAGTCCCAACATACAGAATCTTTCCCACGCGGAATAAACCCGAAAGGGTATAATAATAATAATTAACTAGGAAAAGGACAAACCCCATCGGAATGACAATCTAGAAGAATAATTTAATAAAGGGGAAATGGTCACCGTGCCACAATATTCAGCCAATGTAGAACGTCTGTTCAAATTTTAAAGTCTACTTTTCATGGCAGAGAACAGTGCGATTTCGTATGCATTTTCGTATGCGTGGAGACGCACCGCCAACGACGCAAGTCCGGTAACGCATGCGTTGACGCATGTCAGTTTTCATTATAAATAAAACATCAATACGTTTCATCTAACTGCGATAGTGCTAGTAACTGTGATAGTAACTGTGATAGTAACTGTGGTTAAAATGTCAAAAAACTAAGAAATATGGCACCTCGGTATTAGTTTTAACTATCCAAAAATAAATTTTTGGCTAATATGGTCCATCGCAAAGCAAATGGCGCAGAGTAATGCAAAGAACCTCAAACCAACGTGATAATAAAACAAAAAAATCCTGTTTTGAAAACAAAAAAAAAATTTTTTTAATATTTTATTTTTGCCCTAAACATCGTTTGATGCGTTCAGTGATGTTCGCTAGAGTAGTAGGAGTCGAACAATACCCAACAGGATCAGAATGTATTTTTTTTTGAAAAATCCTCTTTTTCAAAATTTTGCTGTCATGGATGTTTTCTCCACGCAGGTGTGGATTGAGGCGATTTCAAATAAAACAGGACTCGTAGTTTGTAACGCGTTGGAACGGATTCTTAAGCGATGTGGAGTTGTACCCAAACGAATACAAACAGACGAAGGAACAGAATTCACAAAACGTCAAATGACACGATTTCTTAAGAAAAGAGGAATCGAGTTATTCTGGGTAGTTTCAAGCGTCAAGTATTGTACAATTGATCGCTTTATTCGGACATTGTTCGGGTAAATCCAACGATATCTCACTCACAACAAGACAAAAAAGTTTGTGGACAAGTTGGACTACTTTGAGAAGGTTTACAATTCTTCATACCATCACAGCATAAAGATGGCGCCATGTGCAGTGACTACAAAACTAAGCACGAGTTTACGAAAACTTGTTTCCTGAAAAAATTATTGAATACAAACCACCAAAATTTTAATTTGGAGATCACGTGCTTGTCGCTCGCAGGAAAAAAGTGTTTGAAAAAGGATATACTTCAAACTTCTTTGAAGAAGTATACACAATGTGCAAAGTGAAGGAAAAGTGGTAGTAATGGTGGTAGTGGTGTTGACGATATTCATTGTGTTGGTGGTGTTGACGATATTTTAAGTTCACATGTCCGTACTGGAGAATGTGAATTGTTAGGTTCATAGGTTATGACAGGTTTAAACATGTTTGGACAAGTTTGTGGAATGTGGCAACATCGCAGACTTAGGTCAATGGTTGGTGAGTTACTTAGGTTTACATGTCCGTGGTAGAAAATGTGACTTCTTAGGTTCATAGGTTACGACAGGTTTAAACATGTTTAGATAAGTCTGCTGGATGTGGCAACATCGCAGACTTAGGTCGGTCGTTGGTGAGTTACTTTGGTTCTTAGGTCCGNTTAGGTTCATAGGTTACGACAGGTTTAAACATGTTTGGATAAGTCTGCTGGATGTGGCAACATCGCAGACTTAGGTCGGTCGTTGGTGAGTTACTTTGGTTCTTAGGTCCGTGGTGTGTTGGTGTTGGTGTTGATGGTTGGTGTTGGTGGTGGTGAATGAGATGTGTTCATAGGTTATGACAGGTTTAAACATGTTTGAACAAGTTTATGGGATGTGGCAACATCGCAGACTTAGGTCAATGGTTGGTGAGTTACTTAGGTTCTTAGGCCCGTGGTGTGTTGGTGTTGGTGTTGACGGTGTATGATGATGGTGTATAAGCCACCTGAGATTCCCGAAATCTCACTTAGCCCCAAAAACAAGTTGTATGATGTTTCAAGTTTAGCTCTACTGCTTTTGTTACACATTGCAATAATGTGTACTATTGCTTCTGCTTCACTTATGTATTATCTGATAAATGTGAGTATGGGTTAAAATGTATCATATTGCTTGTGAAACTGAATCACAATATAATATAATAGTATAATTCAGTTTAGTGGATGACTCATATACACATCTCACTCATCCTCATAGTACACATGGTTTCAAACTTGTGCAANGCAGTGTTCGACGAATCCCCACTTTTCATACCAATCCCCTGGGGACCTGGGGAATCCGGGGATGTCTGGGGATTTCTGGGGAATGTAGGGAAGGTGGGGAACATAGAAGGTGCGCATGTGCCGATTTGAAACTAACCAATGAGAAACAAACACGTGACTGTAGGTATTTTGGGAGTTCATTTGACCTAGTGCCAGGTGATATAAACTTACCTGGTAATACTCCATGGTAGATAGAAGTTTTCTGAAGATTAAGTTGAAATTTTTTGATCAGGTGGTTTACAGTTTCAGAACTGGTATTATGCTATTATGTTGTTGTTTTTAATTTAGAGAAAAGTTTAAAGTTCGTGCAATTTTGTCTCGAGTTGACCGAACAATTCCATTAATTTTTTTTATTCCCCACCTTCCCCACTTTTCCCAGCGCAGCCGCAAGCCATTCCCCGGGAATTCCCCACATTCCCCACCCCAATTTCCCCATCCCCAGTGGGGGAGGGCGAACACTGAAATGTAGTTATATTTTTTTACAAAAAGTGACAAAATAAAAGTTTTTTTTTTNATAAAATAAAAGTAATTTTTTTTTCAGTGATAAAATTATAATTACTCAAGACAATAAAGCTCATTTAAATCAGCATACCAGTCTGTCAGATCGGTAGATCCGGGCTGGGAAACTGATGCTAATTACATTTCACATGAAATTCTCAAACACTTGCAGCACTTTGTATCGCAGCAACATTTGAGGATTTTGTGTGGAATTTTAAGTATCAACACAATGAGTATAAAGTTATCATTCGAATAAGGCAGTTGGACTCTCAGTCTCAAAAAATTGAAATTGTACCTACTCAATTAGTAAGCTTTACATTGTAGTAGCACTACACAATTATATGTTATAAATTGATATATAAATNACATTGTAGTAGCACTACACAATTATATGTTATAAATTGATATATAAATTATAAACACATAATTTTGTAGTGATACTTATACATAGTGCTTACTTTATACTGTGGTGCTTGCTCATAAATATATTTTCATGTTAATTCGCCTAGCATGCAATCAAATAATTATCTATAAATGTTTAACTTAAACTTCATTCTACCTTCAAATGTAATGAGTTTCCATATTTTTTCACCCATTATTTTCTTCGTAAAAATGTAGAAAGAAAAATATTCCGATAATGAATTTTTTAGATTAAATTTGAAGTTCACTCACGTCGAGTGTATAATATATGCTTGTCTGTTTCCTGGGGAAAAAACTCTAAAATGAAATTGATCCAACTTTTCCATAATAATTTTTTAATGAATAATTCTAAAATTCCTAATAATGAACAAATGAAAATCTTTTATTTTCTCAATATAAGATCTAAGTGTGCTGTTAAATATTCACATCGAAGAACAGTTGAGGTGCTGAGATATAGTCTTCGTAAACTTTATCGATTGCAATTTTGAGAGTTGGCAAATGGTCGATTTGAAGATTGATCCCTCGTGCCCTGTTTGCTCTTCCGGTGTTCATGTCAAAATGTCTGATGGCGATGAAGTTGGTGTCTCCATAAGGTTATGTTTTGACAAACACACTCTTGCCGATATGGTATGACACACCTTTAATCTTTCTATACCGTTTTGCCTCTTCAGGAGCCAAATCCTCAAAGCAACCTCGACTCTGTGGATAGAAACAATTTGGTACATGAGACTCAAAATTAAGAAAATGATATCAACTAAATATTTTATTTACCATTTCAGGTAACTGAGCACTTGATGCTCGTTTCCTCTGTAATCCAACTGACTCAGGTTCAGAGTCCTCAGTGTATCCAGATGCTTTGCGTTTGATTCCTTTGGATTTTTCAACCCCATAAGTAACCTACAGAAAATGATGTGATTAAATAATTTTTCTTAAGTCAAATTTCTATTTAGGACTTTGCTTACTTTATTGGTTGTGGAACCTTTTGGAGCAATGGAGGCGTTAACAGATTTCTCTGAAGCAGGTTTCAAACCAGAGGCATGGCTCCTGAATTTCGTAGGAAGCTTTGGCTTTGTTCCAGCAACAATGGAAGCAACTTTCCTCGATCCAGTAGGAGTTTGTTGGACTGGTTTCTTCAGAGGCTATGAATACAAACGTAAATAGTGAAGAAAAATAATAGTTAACATTATTCCTTACCATTAATTTCCGTCCACCTGCAATTTTCTTAATCTGCTTCTCTTTGTTTTTGATGACAGTCTCCATTGCAATGGCTGCATCATTGCTGTTTTCTTCATGTTCTTTAAAGTCTTCTTCTTCATCCGCATCAACTGCTTCGTTTTCTCTCTCCATTTTATCCACATCATCTTCAAACACATCTTGTTCATCGTCATCACCTTCTTCTTGTTGGTTAGGATCGTAGTCGGGATCAGCATCCTGTACAATAGCAAATCGTGAGTTATTACTTACTAATTATGATATTGTAAATTATACATCCTTTGCTTACAGATTCCCTTCCTATTGATTTCATGAGGCTCTTAACCTTCTCCTTGAACTGTTGACTTCTGGTTACCGGGTTTGAGCTAGAAGCGATTGCTTTTGCCATTTCTAGTTGCTCTAAGTCAATTTCCTCTGTGCTGCTACTGCCATCTTCACTTTCTAAGAAGAAAAATTATTAAACTTTAATTTGTATTTTATAATTGAAAAAATAATATTTCTACCATCTTGAATGGCTGCCTGCTTCTTTCGCTGAACCAGTTTCGGGGAGGAAGAGTAACCAATTTTTTCATCTGAGCGTGGAGTGATTTTCCGTTCTGTAGGGTCTTCAACTTCAAGATCAATAAAGCTTCCCGATCCTAGAAATTAATTAATTTGAATTTGAATTTAATTGTCAATTCTTTTGTTAGGGAAAATATTTTTTCAAATTTCTCTAGAAACTCTCTAAAATAACTCTAGAAAAGCTTAGCAAGTTATGTACAGAATATAAAATGTTTGTATTTACCTCGGCTTCCTTTCCTAGAGTTCATCTTGATTCCTTAGTTGTCCAAAATAAGAAGGCAGAAGAACAAAATGCTCACTGAGTTTGATGGTTATTAACATGAAGTTAGAATGCAAATGAATAAAATTTCCTATTAGACAATAATAATTTAGACAATAAAATAAAATATTCTTTTGTTCAGAAGTAAAGAGTCAGCTCTCAAAAGGACAAAAGGTGATACGAACTGTCAATGGACTGAACAAAGCTGACACATCAAAACCGGAAATAATATCTATCAAGATTCTCTGAAGAAATTGAAGTGATTTTTGGTTGTTTCTCCAGGATTTGAAATATAAGACATCTCTAGACAGGTAAAAAGAAAAATAATTTTTTGCCGATATGGAGTGCCTTTTGAAACCTCTTTCTTTACGGTTTTCGGGATCTGTAGGAAGGAAGACTGAAAAAAAAAGATACATGTGCCAACTGGATTTTCTTATGCAGTTGTGAAGGAGGATTCAACGCTAATTGCTCATCAAGTTTATCGAGGCAGAGATGCGGTGGATATTTTTCTTCAAGATTTGCTACAAATTGCTACCATTTTAGCAGATATTTACAAGGTAAACATACCGCTTTGTATGACAGAATCTAACAAGAACAAGTTTTTGTCAGCTTCCTATTGTTATATTTGCAGTAAAAAATTTGATGACAGTCCGGACGACCCAAAATGTCGAGACCAGAATCACCTTACCGGTAAGTTCTATTATTGTTTAGAAGTTGTTGTAGCTCAAAGCAAGTTCTTTCTTCAGGGCTTTATAGAGGAGCGAGTCATCAGAGCTGTAACATAAACTATACGCAGAAGGAAATTTTGCCTGTTTTTGTAAGTGGGAAGATAATATAAAACTACGTGAGCAAAACTTGTAAATTAATAATTTATTTACAGATGCATAATTTCCGAGGTTATGACCATCATTTAGTGATACAAGGTTTTAACAGGATTGGGAAAAAAATTAGTGTCTTGCCTACAAATTCAGAAAAATATTTGTCTGTCACGGTAGACAATTTGAGGTTCATAGACTCTTTACAGTTTATGAACTGCAGTCTGTCAGATTTGGTTGATAATTTGAAGCTCAAAGGTGGGAATGGGTTTGCCATATTAGAGTCTGTTTTTGGATCTAAGGCTTCTCTATTGGCACGCAAAGGAGTTTACCCTTACGACTACATCAATTCCTGGGAGAAATTTAAAGATAAGAAGCTACCAGATCGGAAAAAAATTTTCAACACGTTGACAAAGGAACACATATCATTAGAAGACTACTATTACGCCAAGAAAATCTTCAAAGAGTTTAATATGGAATCTCTTGGATCTTACCATGACTTGTACTTACTAACTGATTCACTCTTACTGGCTTGCGTTTTTGAACAATTCCGAGGGATGGCTTTGCAAAATTTCAAGCTAGATCCAGCCTACTATGTCTCTGTGCCAGGAATGGCTTGGGATGCTGCTCTCAAAATGTCTGGTGTGAAGCTACATCTTGTAACTGACATTGACATTTATTTGTTCTTGGAGTCAGGTATCAGTGGTAAGCCTATGGTGAAATATTTTTACGGCACTTTAAAACAAAGTACAATATGTAAAAATTGAAATAGGTGGTATTTCCCAAATTGTACTACGACACGCTCAGGCAAATAACAAGTATATGAGCGACTATAAGGGAACTGGAGAAGAAATGGATCAGAAGTACATTGTATTCTGGGACATGATAAATCTTTACGGCAAAGCGATGGAGGAGTTCCCTCCAGTCAGTCATTTCATGTTCTTGGATCAGCGACTTGTGAAAGAATTTGATATTTCCGCGGTTGCTGTCGACGATGAGATAGGGTACATTCTGGAAGTCGACATTGATTATCCAAAAAAATTACACTTGGAGCATCAAGATTATCCTTTAGCAGTGAAAAGGACGTCGATTCCTTCAGAATGCTTTAGTCCATTTCAGCAGAAACTACTCTCCAAGCTTCCTATGAACTACATGGAAAGCCAAACGAAATTGGTACCCCATCTATTTTCCCGTAAAAATTACGTCTGCCATTACAAAAATTTGAAGTACTACATTGAGAAGGGCCTCATTATTAAGAAGATACATCGGATACTTCCTTTTAAGCAGAAAGCCTGGCTGAAGTCTTACGTAGAATTCAATAGCAATAAGCGAGCCTCGGCGACAAACGAATTCGAAAGAATGTTTCACAAACTTTGTGTGAATGCTGTCTTCGGGAAAGGAATGGAATCGGTGAGGAAGAGAATGAACATTCGTCTAGTTAACGATCCAGCTAAAGCAGTAAACCTAATGTCTAGAACACAGTTTTTATCTTATGACATATTAGGGTAAAACCTTGTAGCTTTTAAAATGCAAAAAAACTCTGTTACTTTAAATAAGGCAATTTATACAGGTTTCAGTGTGCTTGAATTTAGTAAGCTTCATATGGCCAACTTTCATTACGAATACGTTAGGAGGCGATGGAAGTCGAATGCTCGTCTTCTTAAGACAGACACTGACAGCCTTGCGTAGTGTATTACAACAAAGGATGTATACGAAGACATGAAGAGCAACCTGGATTTGTTTGACACCAGTGGTTTATTACCTACGGACCCATTGTTCTCAGTCAAAAATAAGGCAGTCATCGGCAAAATGAAGGACGATGTTGGCGGACAAATACTCCATAAGTTTGTAGGACTCGGTCCAAAGTCCTACTGGTTTCTTGGAAGTAACAATCTCAAGAAAATGGCGCTGAAAGGAGTACCCAAAAGTATTCAACGACATAGTGTGCCATATGACAAACTAGAAAACATTTTATTTCAAAGAAAATATTCTAGCATGTGGCATGGACTCTATAAGGTCCTACAAGCATCAAATATACAATGTCTATGTCAAGAAGTATGCTGCACATGGATTCGATTCGAAACGCTACATTCTAACCGACGGCATCACAACAATTCCATATGGACATTATTTAATAAAAAATAACCCTAGCTAATAATACTGTTTATTACATCTAACTATGTGAAGTAAAAGCTTATAAAAATGTTTTCAAAATCACCTTAATCGGTTCCCTACAGATTGGACATTTTGACTGTGTTGTAGTACAATTGAGGCAGGTGGCTAGGTGACACCATGGAACATACAAATAGGCAGCAGTTGATGTAAAACAAATTTTACAAGAAATTAGATGCTTAAGTTCTTCAAGTTTTTGAAGGACTGCGTTGTTGATTTGGGGAGTGGAACTTGAAACCACTTCTACAGCTGCGGTAATGTTTTGCAATTCTTGCTTCTTTGACTTTTCTACTCCAGATTGGTCATGAATCTCCTCAATATCTTGAAGTTGAACAATCTCGTCCTGTTCAATCTCTGAGTTTTCAATTACAGATTCCCTATTTATTTCCACAATAACTTGAGTTGGAGAAATCTCTTGCGGCTGAAAAATGAACAATTTTTAATTCATACTAAACTATGTAGAAACCACACAATATTGTTTATTTAAAACATACTAAAGTAATCGACTGTCTCCTGTGCTTATTCAAAAAATAGTAAGCACAGTAGGGTTTATGCAGATTATGTTCTTCCCACGGGTCATCCTCAGCACTCCACTCACAAAGGCAGAGCCCACAATAGAAACAAATAGCAATATCGGAAGTTCCAGTATAAAAATATCCCGCGTCTGCCATGGCAAAAGTATGTGGAAATTCTTGTTCTATATCTCTATCATAAGTCTGGAGGCGTGTGAAAAAATTCGAGAAAATAGGAAAGAGAGGTCCGTTATTTACTGCAGCAGCAACAACTCCTAATGGTTCGTCTATGCTGATTTCAATCAATGTGTTATTTCTTTAGATGATAATTCTAAACTGAATCGTCCAAACTGATCCAGCTTGGTCCTGTAGGAGGGGTGTTGAACTCAGCGTCATGTAGGGGTGAGTCAGAATCCTCAAATGCGTGGGGGGTTAATGTCCTTCGTCGTTTCAATGCGCTTAGCGTCTGTGTAGGTATTCGATTACGCAAGGACAAACCCATAAGGGTTGTGGGAATTTCGAGTTTCATCAAAATATATATGAACGTATTGGCGCCGGGCGGTATAGTNCGTCGTTTCAATGCGCTTAGCGTCTGTGTAGGTATTCGATTACGCAAGGACAAACCCATAAGTGTTGTGGGAATTTCGAGTTTCATCAAAATATATATGAACGTATTGGCGCCGGGCGGTATAGTTTTTTTTTGTCGATTTTAACACGTATGATAATAAATCAACTATGTTTGTTCCATCTCTTCTGATACCATTAAATCGTACTGCTCCATTTTCCTCCCATGACACGTGACTACCATCATTCTCAAGTGCTGTCATGATATACAAAGCGGCTTGACGAAATTTTTGAGGGAGCATGTCTGCTAATCGCTGACGAATCAACCCGGGTTCTTCAACGACCCTCAGTGTTTCTCATTTTGGTTCACTTTAATCTCATCAGAAACATGTGTCGCGGGAGTAGCTACTTGCACAGGTAGTGGTGTCTCTACAAGCTCCTGGAAGTGTCTTCGTAATCCCTTCATGGCTGTATTGAACAGCGCTAGTTTGATGTCATTTGAAAGACTTTCAGATGATGTGTTTGTTTTCCTATTAAACGAGTTTACAGATGCTGCCTTATGAAGTAATTGGTTTGCATGGCTTGAGTTAATTAACTTCTCGTATTCGAGCTGGGGAATTAACTTCATTTTTTTCGACATTATATTCCAGCAGCGTGGCTGAGAGCGTTAGCGGCAAGTCCACCAAGGATATCTCAATGGCATATGTGTCTACTCTCGAGACGTAAACAGCCAACTCAGAAATTTGGAGGTGTTTCAACAACTTAGGGAATTTAATCTAACACTTCAATTTCCAAAGTTTAAATTTGCTGCAACTCAGTTAGAAATATTAGGTCATTTAATCTCAAAAATGGGTATATCAGTAACTCCATCAAAGGTAGAAGCTATAGTCAAAATGCCAAGGCCTAAGAACCTCTGCGAAACCAGATCGTTTATAGGAATGGCTGGTTACTATAAGAAATTTATTGAGAATTATAGTACAATTGCCACGCCTTTGACAGAATTAATTTAAAAATCCATATAATCAAATGGGAAGAAGAACAGGAAAAAGCATTTTGTCTGTTGAAGGAAAAACTTTCAACAGCCCCTATTTTAGCATACTTCAATGAGAACGCAGAATTAGAATTACATACAGACGCAACTTTAGCAGGAGTTGGCGGTGTATTACAACAACGAATTGAGAAGAAGCTACAAGTGGTTGCTTATGCTAGTAGAACATATAAAAATGCAGAGACTAAAAAGTATAATACTAGTGAACAGGAATGTTTAACAGTAATATACGGTCTCAAAAAGTTTAGAGAGTATAATAGGTTCCGTCCAATTAAGATTGTGGTAGATCATTGTGCTCTGTGTTATCTAAAAACTTGTAAGAACCTCAGAAATACTAGATTAACTCACTGGTCTCTACGTCTCCAAGATTCTGATTACACAATAGAACATACTAGTGGGAAGATACATCACACTCCAGATTGTCTCTCACGCCTGCCCATTCCTTTCAAAGTAGAAGAAACAACTGAGACATATACTAGTATTCCAAAGTACAATGTACAATATATCTTCCCTTATAATTACTTAGAAGTACTAATTGATTCACAGCAATGCGATCCAAGGATTGCTCGGATAGTAGAACAATTGAAGATCCTAGTGGCAAAAGTACAACTTTCAGATTTGTTTATTTTGAAATTCAAAAATGCATCATTTCCATGGACAGATAGTAAAATCTGCTTATAAAAAGTTTTATTTCAGGTTATCGTTTTTTCGTAACAAATATACCTAAACACTTTATCAGCGACTTTTACTAACTAAAATGGATAAACTAGCTTTCAAATTGATAAAAAATTCTCTATCATCCCTCGATAGCACAATACTTGTATTGCAATAGAATGTTGACAATAAAATACACGTTGGCATCCGTGAAGTAAGACTTATTTTTTAAATTTTTGGTTACATAACCACTTCAAAACCGCCAACAGTGAATTGCACAGCAGATAGACATTTAAAAATAAGACTATGAGAATGGGTTATGCTAATGATAAAACTATTAAAAAATTTTTTCAACACTGGATACCTTACATGCCAAAATTAATGCTAATAAAGTAACCCCTAAAAGAAACTGTATTTGTATAAAAAAATCTAATTTCCTATGAATTTAATGCATTACTTTTTGTTTTGGATCTTATAAAGTTTATTAGCATTTGCTAATTCGCTTGGACAATTTTTTTTGGACAAACTGAATTTTTAATTCCGAAATCTTATTTGCTGTAATGATAAGTAAATGGAGCAGGGTTCCCTAAAAATTTTAAATCCAGTCGTGCACATAAAGTACGTTTAAGTATTTTCCACTCAGCTATTTTCAACATTCATCACATTTACTGTCCTACATCTTAATACGTTGCTTTAAAGCTAAACCTTTTCTATTTACAGAATAATCAAATGTAAACCTTTTCTATTCCAGAGATACTTCATGATTTGACAATCAAAATGCAAGTATAAGTTTACAGGTATGTAAGTCCCCGTGTGGGTAAATCGGACTAATAATCCACGTCACTACTTGATAATCTAAACCAAAAACCAGCTCCGAAATCCATTCTTTTGTATTAAACAACTTTGAGAACGAATCCAATTTTTTGGTGACGTTCGAATCCGAGACCTAAACACATTTTTTTCAGAAACCAAAACTCAAACTCACTTGTTTTGTAAAGATCGGTTGCAAATACTTATTTTGAATTGGACTTTACAATATTAATGGGTGAGAAGACACTGACATTAAAACTGCGAGTTCACTTAACTCGCCATTTACTACCGGTCGTCGGTACCAAGATTTTTGACGAAAAGTGGAGATAGCACAAAAAAACCATCGTGCAGAAAGTCTTGGTACCGACGACCGGTAGTAAATGGCGAGTTAAGTGAATTCGAAGTTTTAATGTCAGTGTCCTCTCGCCCATTATTATTGTAAAGTCCAATTCAAAATAAGTGTTTGATACCGATTTTTACAAAACAAGTGGGTTTGGGTTTTGGTTTCTGCAAAAAATGTGTTTCGGTCTCGAATTCGATCGTCACCAAAAAATTGGATTTGTTCTCGAAGTTGTTTTCTACAAAAAATGGATTTTAGAGCTGGTTTTTGGTTTAGATTATCAAACATTGTTTAGTAAGAGAAGTGGATTATTAGTCCGATTTACCCACATGGGTACTTAAATACCTGTAAACTTATACTTGCGCTGTGATTGTCAAACTATGAACTATCTCTGGAATAGAGAAGGTTTACATTTGATTATCTCGTAAATAGAAAAGNGCTGTGATTGTCAAACTATGAACTATCTCTGGAATAGAGAAGGTTTACATTTGATTATCTCGTAAATAGAAAAGGTTTAGCTTTAAAGCAACATATTAAGTTCTAGAACAGTAAATGTGACGAATATTGAAAATACCTAAGTGGAAAATACTTAAACGTACTTTATGTGCACGACTGGATTTAAAATTTTTACGGAACCCTTCTNAAATACCTAAGTGGAAAATACTTAAACGTACTTTATGTGCACGACTGGATTTAAAATTTTTACGGAACCCTTCTCCATGTACTTATCATTACAGCAAATGAGATTTCGGAATTAAAAATTCAGTTTGTCNTTATCATTACAGCAAATGAGATTTCGGAATTAAAAATTCAGTTTGTCCAAAAAAAATTGTCCAAACAAATTAGCAAATGCTAATAAACTTTACAAGATCCAAAACAAAAAGTAATGCATTAAATTCATAGGAAACTAGTTTTTTCTTCTCTATACAAATACAGTTTCTTTTAGGGGTTACTTTATTAGCATTAATTTTGGCATGTAAGGTATCCAGTGTTCAAAAAAATTTTAATAGTTTTATCATCAGCATAACTTATTCTCATAGTCTTATTCTTAAATGTCTATCTGCTGTGCAATTCACTATTGGCAGTTTTGAAGTGGTTGTTTTACCAAAAATTTAAAAAATAAGTCTTACTTCACGGATGCCAACTTGTAATTTATTGTCAAAATTCCATTGCAATACAAGTATTGCGCTATCGAGGCATGATAGAGAATTTTTTATCAATTTGGAAGCTAGTTTATCTATTTTAGTTAGTAAAAGCCGCTGATGAAGTGTTTAGGTATATTTGTTACGAAAAAACGATAACCTGAAATAAAACTTTTTATAAGCAGATTTTATTATCTGTCCATGGAAACGATGCTTTTTTGAATTCTAAAATAAACAAATCTGAAAGTTGTACTTTTTCCACTGGCATCTTCAATTAAAAATGAACTCTAAACACAAAAGTCATAAACATTTTAAATTTGACAATGACGTGTTACGCTGTCGATGTCTTAAATCAGGAAACAAATTACCAGTTATACCGGGACATTTAGTACCGTCAATTTTGCCAAGATTTCATGATGACATTCATATGGGGCATATGGGAACTGTTCGAACTTGAGACAGGGTAAAGCAAAGCGTGTACTTTAGCCATATGTTAAAGAAAGTAACATACTTAATTGTCATGCGTGTCAATTAAGAAAAAGTAACAACGCTATGATCGCTGGACAATTAGCACTGATAAGAGTCGGTGAATTGTTTGAACGAATTTCAGTAGACGTTATAGGTCCATTACCAATAACTCGAAGAAAGAATCGTTATTGTGTAGTGTGTTAAAAATCTAACCAAATACGTGTTCCCTAAAGCGCTAAAAAAAATAATACTAAAGCAATGATAGATTTCCTAATGGAAATTATCCAAACTCATGAAGTCTTTAAAACAATACTTATGGATAATGCAAGTACGTTTCGTGCTTCATTCTTTCAAAGATTTCATCAATTATTAGGAACGATTATTTTGTATAGTAGTTCATATCACTCTCACACTAACGGATTGGTGGAGTGACAAAATATGTGTATTGAGGAAATTTTATCCAATTACGTACCATCTTATCAGAAAGACTTAGACAAGTATTTAGGGTCTGTAGTTTATTGTTTAAATACTGCTGTACATTCCGACAGTACAGAATGCAGCAGTTATTACTTACTACATGGTGGACATCCAAATCATCCCTTGGACATAGGGTTTGATACACTGAAAGGAGCTCCAGACATACCAGCTAAGCCATTCTAAAAATGCAAGAAGCTAAGAAAATATCTAAGTTAGGAATTATTAAAGCGCAGAAAAAAAACAAAATAAAAGATTTGATCAATATAGAAGTAACTTCGAATTTGAAGTTAATGACTTGGTCTTAATCAAAGTACCCACGTTCAAACAAGGCTTAGCACGTAAACTAGGAATGAAGTACCAAGGACCATATACAATAATTCCCAAAATATCCCCGTTAACATATAAATGCCGGTTGAGCAGTTTAAATGAACCTACAGAACCAATCCGCGTTCATAAAGAAAGAATGAAAAGATTTAATCTCTTAGAGTAACTAACCCATCTTCTGGATACAGATAAAAATGTCACTACTTCAGGAGAAGTAGCAGAACAAGTTGTGGAGGATAGTACCTCGGAAAATAAAGATAAAGATAGTACCTCGGTTGATGATAAAGATACAGATAGTATCTCGGAAAACTATTCCGAAAATTTTGAATCAGACACTGAGTCTAACTCAGACGATCCAAGTTTAAGTGACAATTCATCAGAAGATTAGAAAATCACAAATTCAGCTGAAGCTGACAAACAAATTGAGTTAATGGAAATAGAAAAACAAAAAAAAAAAAAAAAGAACTAGTTGTAGCTACAACAGGGAGGGTAATAAATATTCCGGTTAAATTTAAAGACTACAAAATGTAGCAAATATGTTAATTAAAAGAAAAGACTACCAAATGTAGTCATAATTATGTAAAAATATTATAAATAAGTATAGTAAAGGCGAAGAAAACAATCAAATATTTTGGTCATAGACGGAGGGATCGAGAAAAATGAGTTCCTGGACTATCCTGGTTTTGATGGTCCTAGTTTCAGCTGTAGGCACAGCGTTCAAGTTTAACCCAGCTCAAGTAAAAATTGCTTTGGGAGTCTTCATAAGTGAAATCGGAGATATCGAGCTATACACATCCACGGTCGCACTCATCTATGACATCAACATTACCTTTTCAGAATTTCCTATCACTCCAATCATTTACACGAAAACTAGTAATGACGGTTCTCCTCCAAGTTGCTTATATGCATTAATGATTACACAGTTATCAGAACATGTTGAAAATTCACACAATAAAATACTTGATGATACTCTGGGAGAAGCAGGTAGAAACGCTAGAACTTCAAGGACTGAGGTGAAAAACCAAAAAACTACAAGAGAGATTCCCAGTTCGTTTAATCCTTTGAATTGGGTCAAAGACGTTTATTCATGGTGTTGTGGATTCATTTCCAAGAAAGAATTAGACGGTTTTTTTACGTCAGCAAAAGAAGTAAAACAATTTATGGAAACATTGAAGAATTCAGTAGTTGAAAACAGTCAAAATGCAATAACAATAAAGGACAACTATGAACTCTTTAAGAACAATTTTTTGCATATCATTCATGAGATAGAAAATTGATTCGTTTCCTTAGAATCAGAACAAACAATATTGGTAGCCAGAGCAAATCAGACTGATACAGAAATCGAGTCCCTAGATCAAATGAGTTTAACATTAAGGAAAGTATCAACACAGCTATATGTTCACACGAACGCCATCGTAGAGTTACTACAGTTCAATGATTTACAAGATTACAGCAGATAACAAACAATCCCTCTAATGGCTGTAAACCAATTTCAATTGTCATTAGATTTGAAGAATATACACTCAAGACTAAAGAAAAATGGTCATGAGCTGGTGATATCTGCGGACGAAGTATCAAGATATTACAGGTTAAAGTTAGCAAGCTGTTCCTTTACGGATAAGAAAGTTATATTCCGTATTTGAGTTCCAATTCGAAGGAGATCAGAAGATTGGAAACTGTATGAATTTGTCAACGTTCCATTTGGGTTCCGAGGTAGTGCTTGTGTAATTCAACATCCACTAACCAACCTAGCAATTTCTGGAAACAACTTAGTCACAATTCAAGGAAATCAAGTTCAACAATGTGACCTTCATTCTGGGTTTTGTCAGATTCCACAATTCAACACGGATCCAATGAGTGGTTACTTATGTGCTCAGAAGATCTGTCAAGGCTCCTGCGTGCGAGAATTAAATGAAGTTTGCATTTTTGAATGTATTGGGAGCCAATTGCAGCTGACTGTAACCCTATTAGACTTTCACACATTTATAATTACTGGAGGGCCATGTGGAATAAAAACCTCCTGTACGAGTAGCGGAAAAACGGACTACTACCCAGTGCCAGCTACACCAGGTGGGGTAAGAAGTCTGGAAGTTCAACTCTCATGTGAGTGCAAACTCCTAATACCTTCAAGGATACCAGTTCGTCCTCCTTATCCATGTCCTTCTAGTTTATTGATCTACCCAGTAGTTTATATAATTATACCTACTATAATGTACAAAGTAGATGTAGTATTAAAGTCTTCAAGAGAATCTGTATTTCAGTTTGTAACATTTCCGAACCTCTCGTCCGTTTTCAATGAGACGTGGGACATCGGCACACCTAAATTGAATCTCACAGAAATAACTCTGTTGAAGAAACTAGTAGTACCAGAACTAATACACTTACTCCCGTCAGCGACTAATACGGCTATGATCGTTTGAAACACTATCTTCTCACTTGTATTGGCATTGTTGTTATACAAAGGATATTTATCAGGAAATGGGCATATGTTGCTCGGCATGCCAATATCCAGTCAAGTACCGACAGCAGAAGCATTGGACATAAACTCTCATTATGTTGCTAATATGACAACTATCATTGTCCTAACGTAATCATAATTTTTCAAACGGGATTGTTGTTATTTTTTATATATTACCTTTATGTGAGATATTGGTCACAAGAATATACCAGAATCAGAGCCAACTATGCACCGTCAAAATAGAACTGCCAGGAGAAGGAGTGGAAACTATATCCATAATATCCGAAGGAGTTAACGTGGAGCTGAGAATAGGAGAAACTAGACGACTAGATATGCAGGAAGGAACTCAATTCAAGATAACTGTGAAAGGTCCTGGTCTATCAACCATCGTCGACGTTGAAAACAGAAATGTAAAAGTCGTTAGCAACACCTTAGGTTAAATTAGTATAGAACATAATACATGGATTCCTAGGAAACGACAAAGCATTGACGCCACAATTATGTGCATACACACTTGACAATTAGAACTAAATAACTAATTAAGGAAGGAACTAAATAATATAGCATGACTAAGAATACAAAAAAAAAATTTATATAAATTGTGGTTCATGGTTTCTAGATGGCAAATCAAAGGCAGACAACTTCGAGTATGGAATACTACGAAGAAAGATTAAGAATTAATTTTCGTGAAGTCGAATTCCCATTAGATTATCATCACCTAGTTAGAAAGTTCCAACCCTAGAATAATAGAGAATATTTCCTTAATCCACCTGTCCTTCAAAGTTTCATGTGACATGCCTCACCCATTGCGCGAAGTCTAAGAACACTTGAACAAATTGCTGTAGAAATTAGAACAGCTCATCAGTTGCAAGTAAAAACTGTTGCTGTTAACTGCGTTGAAGATAGGAAGAACTCTTGTCTAGGAGCTACAACGTTTATAACGTTAACACTTAGTAACGTTACTTGGGTAATCGACATTAAAAGTGTATTCATGCAAGTCAAAACAATCCTAAAATTGCTATTCGCAAATCCATATATTATAAAAAAAATTTTCAAAAGGAAGCGACAATTCCAGACATTGGTTAGAGACTTTCAAATATACCCAGTTGCCGTGTCCGACGCACAGCATTTCTATGCAACAAAAGTATTTCACCTTAACGGACCATCATTTCCACAATTTACTGAATATTTCTTTGGCCGAAGAATAGAAGAGTTACCAAAAAACAGTGGAACCACGAAGACGATTCACACATAAATACCTTGGTAAACTACAATAAAATGTTGTATAGCCTGTGGGTAGTCATCACAAATCGGATCAGGGTTAAGAATCGAATACAAAGTATTAAATTGTTTGAAAGGTGTGTCGAAGATACTAACGAGGATTTGTTAGACCGATATGTTTCAATTATTAAAGTTCCAAAAAGACCATTTAATCCGAAACAAAGAATTCCGTCTATCAAAGCGATGAACAGAGGAGAAGTTCTCGGGCCACTAATCACATTGCTCGGGAAACGACTAGACATACCGTACGAAACCACTGCCAATGCGGAACAATATTGCGCATGGGCAGAACTTCCACACCAAGAACTAGTAACTGTTGTAGTAAAAATAGCAATGAAGAGACCAGTAATAGAAGGATTTGCAGTAAACAGAGAAACACTTGTTCAAGAGCTTAAGGAAACATTCCCGAAAAATTATGTGAGCAACGCCTACTGGGATTCACTTTTTACTCCATTGGCACCAAACCCAAACTACTTAACTAAACCGACATACACAGCTACTTTCCATCCAGGATATATCTTGTCTCACGAAGCGAAAGCAATTATAGGAATCTCACCTTCACCATCAACTTCAAGTTCAACCGTAACGTCAACTTCTAATGTAAGGACGGGGTTGAAAGCTAGAAAACGTCATAGGAAACTTAATCGAAAGAAAAAGCAAGAAAAACTAAATACAGTAAGGCAGACAAAGATTTCAGAATATACTAGAATAGAACTCGCTGCTAGATAGATTTTTGATGTTGAAAACATGTATTCAAAAGACTCTAATTGATATGCAATCGCAAGTGACCATTTCTGACGATGAGTGTGCTAAACTAGAAAAGGTCTTCGACTGCCTTCATCCTATCAAGTTGACCGTTGAAGCAATATGTCGTAGGGATGGACCTCTCGTCACCGCTGATGCGGCGATTTCTTTCATGTTAGACCAATTGAAGATTTCAAGTTCAGTTTTAGCAATCTCATTGACTGAGCGCTTGACTGCCCTTATGATACAAAGAAGTAAAGAAATGTCATCGTTAATGGGAGTTTTCCATACTTTCGCTAAAATAGAAGTATAAATAATAGCAAAAATAATTAATTCAAAATGTTCTAATTTTTATATTTGTTTAGACACATTTACTCGACAAGTTGACGTTGACCAAAGTGGATGTGATAAATATAAAATATCATTCGTCATCCGCTTTGGGCTTGGTAATTATAAATATATAGATGATTGTAGTGAAGATATAATCAATTCACCGTTACCAAAACGTAGTAAGCTAGACGTATTGAAGGATATTTCGGCTAAGAAACTCGAATCATGTCATTCAAGTGCTTCTCTTCAACATAATCATAGTCCAAAAAAAATTGCGTCAATTATTAGACAGCAACTAAATCTGCATGAATCGGGATACTCAAGAGGATTTTACTTACAAAAAGTTTTCGAATATTTGCTAACTATCCCGCCTACCAGTGTTGAATCAGAAAGGGCTTTTGCTTCAGCTGGAAATATTTGTACTGACATCAGATCAAGACTGAATGACAAGACTATTGATACACTTTGTTTTTTACGATCACACTTTCAAAAACAAGTACAAGGCTAACCATGTCTCGGTAAGTCATCATTGGTATATTATTATTATTTAGCTTTTTTGGTTGTCACCTAATATATTAAAAGTCATTCACCTTTAGTTTGCAAGAAGTCAATAACCCTTCATTTAATTCAATAATTTCAAAATTTTCTTTCACTTTTAGTTTCAAGTTGTGTTACATAAATTCCGTGTGCTGTTAACAACGTCGATTGTTCAAATTATTATTTACAATAACTTGTTCAGGTGAAATAATTTATAAAAGTTTAGAATCTTTAACTTATTTGCTATGTTTGACAAAAACCTTATTTGATAGTAAGATATTACAGTAAAAGGTCATTCACCTATTGTTTTGCGAAACACCTTTCATTTTGCATAATTACAAAATATTTCATTACGTTTTTTCAGTTCTGTTACTCAAGTAACACAGTTATTGTATGCTTAATTATTGAAGAAATTTAGCACAACATGATATTCAGGGGAGTTTAATACCTTAATTTTACTAATTATTCTATATTTGTAATATTTCACATAGTAGTATGTACGACAGGATAAATCCATCCAGTGGAACTCGGCCACACATCCTTATATACATCCAACATTTATTTTTGCCGATAAACACCCTAACCCTTTGAACATTTTTGGGATGAGAAACCCTAAGTATTTCCTACAGTATAGTCACCTATGAACCTAGGAACCTAAGTATTGTCATTCTGCACAGTTGAACTCGGCTACACGATCTCCACTTCAAGACAGTATTTCCACCGACCACGGCCCTAAAAACCTATGTAACTCACCTACCACGGACCTAAGATTGCGATGTTGTCATGTGTCACACCCTTTCAAGTTCAAACATGTTTAAACCTCTCCTAACCTATGAACCTAAGAATTTAAATTCTCCACCACGGACCTAAGAACCTAAGTAACTCACCGATAATTGACCTAAGTCTGCATATAGCCTATGAACCTAACAATTTAAATTCTCCACCACGGACCTAAGAACCTAAGTAACTCACCGACCATTGACCTAAGTCTGCACATAGCCTATGAACCTAACAATTCACATTCTTTACCACGCACCTAAGAACCTAAGTAACTCACCAATCATTGACCAAACTCTGCGATGTTGCCACATACAGCAGACTTATCCAAACACATTTCAACCTGTCATAACCTATCAACACATCTCATTCACCAACACCAACACACCACGGACATGTGAACCAAAGTAACTCACCAACCATTGACCAAAGTTTGTGATGTTGCCACATCCAGCAGACTTATCCAAACACGTTTCAACCTGTCATAACCTATGTACCTATCTCATCCACCAACACCAACACATGACGGACCTAAGAACCTAAGTAACTCACCAATCATTGACCAAAGGCTGCGATGTTGCCACATCCAGCAGACTTATCCAAACACATTTCGACCTGTCATAACCTATGAACACATCTCATTCACCAACACCAACAGACCACGGACCTAAGAACCAAAGTAACTCACCAATCATTGACCAAAGTCTGCGATCTAGCCACATCCAGCAGACTTATCCAAACATGATAAAACCTGTCATAACCTATGAACACATCTCATTCACCAACACCAACAGACCACGGACCTAAGAACCTAAGTAACTCACCAATCATTGACCAAAGTCTGTGACGTTGCCACATCCAGAAGACTTATCCAAACATGTTTAAACCTGTCACAACCTATGAACACATCTCATTCACCAACACCAACATATGACGTACCTAAGAACCTAAGTAACTCACCAATCATTGACCAAAGTCTGCGATGTTGCCACATCCAGATGTTTAAACCTGTCATAACCTATGAACACATCTCATTAACCAACACCAACAGACCACGGACCTAAGAACCAAAGTAACTCACCAATCATTGACCAAAGTCTGCGATGTTGCCACATCCAGCAGGCTTATCCAAACATGTTTAAGCCTGTCATAACCTATGAATACATTTCATTAACCAACACCAATAGACCACGGACCTAAAAACCAAAGTAACTTACCAATCATTGACCAAAGTCTGCAATGTTGCCACCTCCAGCAGACTTATCCAAACACATTTCGACCTGTCATAACCTATGAACGCATCTCATTCACCACCAACAACACCAACACCATCAACACCAACACAATGAAAATCGTCAACACCAACACCACCACCACATCTCACAAACTTGTCCACACACGTTTAAACCTGCCATAACCTATGAACGCAAGTATTTTAATTGTTCTCAGTCCACAGACCCAAGAACCAAAGTAACTCACCAATCATCAACCCAGGTAAGCAATGTTGCCACATTTCAATATTAACTTAAGTTTTTTTTTCTCGATTTCCGACAGCTCTGCATTGTTGCAATATCTCATTGAACTNGCCCGCCCTGGAAGTACTACCCGCTCGATACTTGTATTCAGCAACCTAGCAACATTTGAACGCGTCTATACAGACCCATAAACTTGCTATATAACCGATGCAAAACAGAAAGATTATAAATTAATAATACCACTTCTTCCAAGAATTACCTCTCTCTTTCAACAATTGGACGAAGCCCTTCGCCACACAGTTATGAACTTCAAAGTGATGGATAAAATTAACATGGTGTGGAATATTTTCATTTAACTCAGATATAAATGCCTCTCTAAAGTCAAAAACCAAAAAATAAATGTCTATCTCACGCCCGAAACAAACTTAATACATTGATTTACAATGAAAGGCAAGAGAACGCAATGAAATTCATGTTCATCTCATCAAATGACAAAAATGCAATAGCTTGCATATGTAAATTTCACACAACATCCAACATGTTTATACATGAATCATAGTTCTAAGAATGAAAATATCAATAAAACCAACCACAGTCAATTATAAAATACATAAAAAATAGACAAATTCGACAATGGAATTAAAAATTTAATTCACTTTAGTTTCCAAAAACTAAATGTAGTACATAATAAGTATGCTAAAATAAGTTTGATACAAGTCCTCCTCTTCTTCCTCACCTCCAATACAGCGAGAGCTCCGGAGCTCAGAGCTCCGAGCTCCGAACTCTGAGCTATGGAAAATTTGAATTCTTCTCTCAACCACCACCACCTGCTGTATTTTCTCACACACACAACGAGAGCTCCGGAGCTCCGAGCTCCGAGCTTTGAAAAACCCTTCAACTTCTTCTCCTCCTCTACAATGAATATCATCAACAACCAAAATAATTTCAACAATGATAAATTTTTGATTTTATTAATCAAGTAAAGGGATATTTCTATGTCCAAAGGCTAAAGTATTAATATTATCTACAGCATATCGTTTTGTATCTAAACCATTGAATGCTCTCTTTGTTTGTATCTACATATAGAACTGTTGAGCATAGCTTCGGAATCTTTTTGTTTCGGCATATGTTTGTTCATTTACTTCCAAAACTCGAGCAAAGTCTTCAAATGTAATCTGATTCTTCACAGTAGTCTCGGTAATTCCCTTTACTTTCTTGGTATCTGATTCTTCCATTATCCAGTTTCCTACATTTTTCTTATGTGAGACAGCCATGGACTTTACGGTGTACATTTTTGGTCTTGGACATATCACCTGGGTGATGACTCGATTAGAAAACTCGTCTTTGAATTTTCCCAGGACTTTCTTGTTGGTATCGTCATGGAACTTCCCAAACAATAGATGGTGTGGATTGTACTCGGACATGTCATACCAGTCTTTATTTTTCAGCATATCTTCATAAATGTCTTGAGTTTGGATTTTATAAATCAACGAGTCCGTGTCCGTGTAAAGTAATTTAGCATGATCTCCGTACTGCTTCTGAATTCCATTATGATGCATCCCATACATGATAGACTTTGCAAGATCCAAAATGCTCTCACCCACCGTTATTGGCTTGTTTAGAGTGACTGATAGTCTCTTCATCATAAAGATTCATGTTGTCTCATTGATGGGAATAACATTTTGAACAGTTGGTTTATTGTTATAAGATAAGGCTCGTTCTGGTGTGGTTATAAGACGCACGTTTTTACGCTTCCTCACTTGCTCAATGATTTTACCGAATGCTGAGTTGTTGAGCAACTTCCAAAAATCCTTTTCAAAGTCACTCGTTGCCTTTTTTCTCATCTGTGTGTTAAAGTCGACAAACTCTTTCATCCACGGTGACTGTGTAAATTGAACTACTTGGTACACTTTAGTAACTTGTACTCCCATCTCAATATACTCCTTGAGTGCTAGGTAATGCACTATATGGTTTTTCTTGTGGTGTAGATCGGCAACCAACTTCTCAACTCGATAGATTCCATTCTTGATTCCCAAATCTTTTTTCAAGGAAATCTGATATGATTTTGACAACTCATCCGGAGTAACAGTTCTTTTCAATGGAGCTGGTGGGTATTCATTGAATTTTTCATGTAGACTGGGATCAATTTTCATGTCTACTTCCAGCAGACATCCGACATCTTCAGGGAAAGAATTGATGAAATCTAGGACATTTACTTCGATGATTTCTAAATTAACAAGCCATTTAATGTTTCCGGCTGGGAGCGCCATACTCATTGATTTCCCGTACAGGTTGTTTGCATCAATGTAAATGATGTATGACAAGGGTTCTTTGGAATTGAATTTTGATCCAATGTACTTATTGTTGGCTTTGGCAAATCGTATACTTTCAACGCTCACATAGCCTCCACGAATTGCTTCCTCTATCCATAAATGCATGGTTGAGTCAGTTATTAGGTCCAGTTGAATTTTGCTTTTCCTTAATAGACAGTCAAGCCCGAGCATAACAAGACTAAAGTAATGTCCAATCTCCAAATCGTAACTGTTCATGATGATGTAATGGATGGATTCCATAACATCTGCCAGAAGTGAAACATCCAGTCTTACATACAAGTCATGCCAGTCACCCATGTTCTTAATTTTGAAACTTTTCCACACTTCCTTAGCATGTTCATAAATTTCTTCTTCAATTGGTTTCCCTGTCAGTGTGTTGTAAAAGTCTTCTTTTGATGGGAGTTCATTGCGGTCAAAATTTTTACAAGTTTTCATCAGCGAATATGGATACGCTCCTTTCTTGAATAGTAAATTGATGTCAGCTCCGCTCGCTACTTCCTCTGAGAATTCTTGTCTTGTAATTTTGAACTCTGTGTTTGGATTTCTGCTCATCATACTAACCATACTGTCAAGAAACTTGAGCGTAAATCCCAGACTGTCAATAAACTTCAATGATAGTTTATGCTTGATGGTTTCATTGTTCGATAGTTGTTCTGTTGAAAGCTTTGGTTGAATTATCACGAAAAGAAACTTCTCTGATGATTTCGGAATGACGTCTATCTTTTCAATGTCTTGTAGTTTTCCGACAGATAGTACGATGAAATGAACATCGTATGATCCAAAATTGTGGACAAATATAGGAAATTCTTTTTTCACCTGAGCTGCAATATTGCATGTTTGATGAGCTAGACCGATGAATTCAAAGTCTGGTGGTAGATGAAAATGATGACGTACAATTGTATCTTCTTTGGTAAAATCTTTTTCGCAAAAACAGCAAATTCGCGCAGCATTCCGTACAACTTCATCATTTGCTACTTGTTCCAACATATCCTTTGATTGTTCTTCATAAGTGTCGATAAGTTTCTCACACTAACGAGCACACTCGATAATTTCACTGACGCATTTGGCTGCTACATCTTCGTTGTCACTTCTACAATGATAATAATTCCCAGCATGTCTATTTCCTTGATGGTTGACACAAATCCATGAATATCCACAAGGTTTGTGGAGATTAACACGTTTTGATTTAGTTTTGTGTTTATCTTCTTTGTGGTCTGGGAGAAAAGCTTCAAAGTCCAAATAGAAGCGTAACGGGACGGGTTGGGTACGGTTCCATTTGTCAAAGGTAAACTTAGATCCTATTTTTGGATAATTTGTCTTCTGCTGATCCACAAACAAACATAATTTTTCGTGCTTTCCAAGAGTTTGATCAGAGATAAAGTTTTGTAAACTGTTTCTACAAATCCTAGACACATGATTGTTATTGGGATGTCTCATATATCCTTCAACACTTCTGATAAGAATAAAATGATTCTTATTTTCTTGCATTAACAACATAAGGTCTACGTGAACTTCTTTCTTTTGCTTGGTGTTGTACAGGATACTAGTATTGTTTTGCATGAAATAGAAGTTGTCCGACTTTTCCTTGTCTGCTTGTTTCTTCGACATTTTCTTCTTGCATGATACCTGACCGTCAAACATGGGTAGATCATCCTTGGTGTCCATGTTATAACCAAGCACAGTTATTGAAAAATTGTTTTGGGATTCAAATTTCTCGATTTGGTCAAGGGTTATTGGGAATGTGATCCCATCAATGTTCACTTTGTTCACATGTTTGCTATAAGTACCAACTTTTTTATTTATTTTACACCTATTTCGATTCATATTTGTTGCCGGAACGCCGGCAATCTTTGGATGGGCGAGGAGACTCCAAATGAAACATTTGTTATGTGAATTGTCCATAGATTGATCACTGTTGTCGATATTCAGTAAAATTGTTGGATGCTTGTTGAGTGGATGGGGTGTCGCTATGTATGTTCCCACTTCTGTTGCAGAGTACTTACACGTCACACTTGTATAATCTTGAATTTCTTCCAAGATCCAGCCCGAACCTTTACAGGTGAATTCTTCAATTTTTACATCAAAGCAACTTGTCATAATTGTCCAAACTTTAGGAATCATATGTTCAGCCAGAACAAGATGTGAGAAGGACGTGAATGGGACTATTTTTTCTTCTTCTCGTCCATCTGGATGAGATTTGCTGAACTTACACCAAATTCTAAAGTAGGCTTTAAAGTTTTTCGAGATTCCAGTTCCTCCAAAATTTTGAAGGAATCTGGTTGTACACATTTGAAGAAATCTTCAGGACCAATCTCATTAGTACACTTGAACGTATCAAATTCTCCACGATACTTCGTCACAACACCCATACTATTCATTTCATGTACAACGGGAATCGAATCATGAATTCCATCCCCAACTTGTTTAATATTCGTGTAAAATTCTTGATGGTTTGATACAATATGTTCACCCAGTTGTTGTCGACACGGGAAAGTAATGTAGCACGACCGACAATGAATTTGATTATACATTTGATAAATGTCTTGGAAACTTGTGGGATTTCGATTATCTCGTTCGAATCGTCCAAAGAATGATTCATGAGTGGTGAAGAAATGCGTTTCCATTTCTGTCTTTGAGGGGAAAATTGTGTTACAAATGAGACATGTTCGGCAAATGTCAGAGGTATCGCTCTAAAAGTCCGCATTGGTACTGACATAGTGTACTTCCATTTCTTGCTTTGAATTAAATGTTGAATCGCATATATAACAACTGTGTTGAAGTTTAACCTTTTTGCTACTTGATGCCTCGTTCATTCCTCCTCGCTTAGCCATTCTGTAAAGAATATTACTATTAATTTGTTTATAAACGATAGTTTTCGATAAAACTTATGTTATTGTCACAGAAGTTTTTAAACAATAATGATTTTGTTACTTACCTGTTCGTTGAGAAGTACTTCTTTCAAATTCAATTTACGTCTACTGTTTTAATAAAATATTTCTATTTAGCTTTTACAATTATGACTTCTTCCGTCAATGTAATATTTAAGACTGAGGAAAAATACTTTTGTTGTTGTTCAAAGAAAAGGTTAATTCTCGGAAAGGTATTTTATTTTAGAGCCTTTCTCTTTTGCATCGGTTCTGTTGTAAGTGTGTAGGTCTACGTAAACATGTTTTAATTTGTTTCTACCTGTGTCAACATGTTGGTGATTCTTAACTGAATTAGTTTGTGAATCATGTTAACTCCCTAGTAAACTTTTGTATCTACCATACTAAAAAATGTTAGTGGTAAAAATACAACAGAACTATAGGAGATATCCTGTTCTCAGTTTGAAATATATTGGAGATCATCTTGCTAAATTCCTTTAGCAAGACACATTTGGACTTGTAAATTTTTAACTGCAGTCGAACTATTGACAAATGGATTTGTTAAAAATTAAAATAAATTTTATAAGAAATGGTGAACACACGACGAAATTACGATTCAATACATAATAGTTTTTATTTTTGCTTATACATAGTCTATAATTATTATATGATTTAGAATTATGGACATTTCTTCTTGTCATAACAGCTTCAAGAAATATTCTCTCCACTTTACATGTTCGGTATTTTAGACTTCTTCAACGTCTTCTTTGATTTCTTTGCTTTACGACCATGTTCTTCCACAACGTCCTTTCCCTTCATATTGCTTAGTAATTCTACAGTCAGATCTTCATTATCAACCACCTTATTGGTACGCTTTACTTGATTCAAAAGCCCAGCCAAACCATCTCCGGTGAAACCTTCTTTTTCACGTTTTCTTTTGATAATTTTAGTAACTGTGTTACTTGCAGTTTGCTCAAGCTCAAATTTCTTCAAACCATCTTCGTACCGTTTTCTAGAGTGTTGAATAAGTGTTGTAAAATCAGGAAGCAGGCTTCCATCACCACCAGTGGACATGTAAAAGTTTATCAGTTTTCGTCCAATTGTAGGTACTTCTTCGATTTCAAAGTCAATGGTCCAGTTTTTACTTTTAATGTAACCAAATTTTGGAGAGTTGGGACTTGTTTGGTTTCCAGCACTTGACTTGTTTGGTTTCTTGAGCCATGATGCTTGTGAGGGATGTTTTAAGAGCAAAAATGAGAAAAGGACTGATGATTCTAGATGGCTGAGGTATCAATTTATATACTTTACATTTGAAGAATTAGAAAGGAAAGAATGTTTGTTCATGAATGTTCTTGCCTGTTAGGAAATATTTAGGTTTCTTGTAGCGGATTAAGTTAGAATATATTAAAAAAAAGACAAATAATTTTTCCTGTCTAAACTTGTGTGTACTTGTCTAAGATTGTAAGATATGTTATGCCCGTAGATCTCGGAGCTCGGAGGTCAGGGCTCGGAGCTCCGGAGCTCTCGTTGTGTGTGTGAGGAGATGGAGGTGGTGGTGGTGGTTGAGAATAGAATTTAAATTTTCCATAGCTCAGAGCTCGGAGCTCGGAGCTCGGAGCTCGGAGCTAGGAGCTCCGGAGCTCTCGCTGTGTTCGAGGTGAAGGAAGAGGAGGAGGACTTGTATCAAACTTATTTTAGCATACTTATTGTGTACTACATTTAGTTTTTGGAAAATAGAGTGAATTAAATTTTTAATTCCATTGTCGAATTTGTCTATTTTTTATGTATTTTATAATTGACTGTGGTTGGTTTTATTGATAATTTCATTCTTAGAACTATGATTCATATATAAACATGTTGGATGTTGGGTGACATTTACATATGCAAGCTATAGCATTTTTGTCATTTGATGAGATGAACATGAATTTCATTGTGTTCTCTTGCCTTTCATTGTAAATCAATGTATTAAGTTTGTTTCGGGCGTGAGATAGACATTTATTGTTTGGTTTTTGACTTTAGAGAGGCATTTATATCTGAGTTAAATAAAAATATTCCACACCATGTTAATTTTATCCATCACTTTGAAGTTCATAACTGTGTGGCGAAGGGCTTCGTTCCATTGTTAAAAAAGAGAGGTAATTCTTGGAAGAAGTGGTATTATTAATTTATAGCCTTTCTCTTTCGCATCGGTTATATAGTAAGTTTATCGGTCTGTATAGACGCGTTCAAATGTTGCTAGGTTGCTGAATACAAGTATCGAGCGGGTAGTACTTCCAGGGCGGGCGGGC
>NIPM01000401.1:84809-127339 GCA_002738285.1 Holacanthella duospinosa | reverse complement strand
AATTGTTAGGTTCATAGGCTATGTGCAGACTTAGGTCAATGGTCGGTGAGTTACTTAGGTTCTTAGGTCCGTGGTGGAGAATTTAAATTGTTAGGTTCATAGGCTATGTGCAGACTTAGGTCAATGGTCGGTGAGTTACTTAGGTTCTTAGGTCCGTGGTGGAGAATTTAAATTGTTAGGTTCATAGGCTATGTGCAGACTTAGGTCAATGGTCGGTGAGTTACTTAGGTTCTTAGGTCCGTGGTGAAGAATTTAAATTCTTAGGTTCATAGGTTAGGACAGGTTTANTTAAATTCTTAGGTTCATAGGTTAGGACAGGTTTAAACATGTTTGAACTTGAAAGGGTGTGACACATGACAACATCGCAAACTTAGGTCCGTGGTAGGTGAGTTACATAGGTTCTTAGGGCCGTGGTCGGTGGAAATACTTAGGTTCGTACCCTCCGGGTTAGGGCTCTTTTGTCCATATTTAGATTTGGCGGCAACCTTGACGCATTTATCATCAAGTACATACTACTCACATTCATGTTTTAACCTTAGAATGTTGGATCCTACACCAAAAATTCAAAAATCTGTCGTGAGATATGAAGAAGTCATTCAAGAGAATTTGGAAAATGTTAATATACTTGATGAAGATATTTTAACAATACACAGTGAAGACTCAGACTCAGATTCAGAAAATAGTGCTTATTACTATTCTACAGAAATTGATTCAAATTTGTAATGATTTATTTGTAAAAGCATGTAAGATAATAAAAAAGATGATGCAAATATAAAAAATTAAAATGAAGTCGGGGGACCGTCAAGGAAAACAGGGTTTCCCCTGGCCCCGTTGTCGAAGCAATTACCCCGAAATTGCAATCCCTAATTTGGATAGAATACTTTTAAATCAAAACAAAAAATAATGCCGTCATTCTCTTTTGGTATTTGTTTTTCACAGCAACAATGTTGGTGACTGATGTGGATACATCTATTCCAATAAGTCTTGTGCGAAGAAACGTGGTTCCCTACCATCATCTTCCTACATTACATTTCGAGATGTTCATCACGAGTTATGGTCGAGTTATCCGAACTGAAGGGAGTGTTCACATGCTAATTACTGTGGCACCCGGCGTTCCAAGTGTCTATCATAAAGTTTACATAGTTTAGAATCTCTTTCATGATGTTCATTTAGGATTTGATTTTAATCATATGTACAACCTGCAAATTATACAAACAACTCAACGGATATATGTAAATATGTTTACATGAAGCGTTCCGACCTTAGAGATTAAGTAAGTCACTGGGACAGTGACTAATTAAGTCGTGGGGAGTTGTATCGTAGGAATAATTACTAATAAAAACTATAGGAATTATTCATCATCAAAATTGAATATTAATCATAGTAAAATAAACTAAGTAAATTTTAGCATAAAAGTAATATTTTGTCAACTGGTGTGGTTTAATGACATTTTATGTGACAAGATAATACTTGTCAAAAATAGGATCAAATATGAGTATAACAAGAATAACAGGTTCATAAAACACAAGAATCAGGATTTCTGTCGACCACCATGGAAGAGCAACAGGATGTTAGATTAAGAAGTACTGTGTAAAGCTTTAAATGTAAGAAAATTATAAAGAAAATGTTAAAAACAACGTACAGTAAAGTTCGGCTATAGTGACTTTGGGCATAATAGAACTCCGGCTATAGCAAACCACACTGTCCGGTCCCTGCCAAGCAAATGGGAGATTATGTGTTAAGTAGTCCGGCTATAATGAAATCGGCTATACTGAACTTCCGGCCTTAGTAAACCAAACCTACCGGTCCCGAGAGTCATTTTGTCCGGTTATAGTGAAATATGTCTGAATTTCGTAATGATACCATTTGCTACTACTGTTCCTCATACTTTTATGCTTGCCCATCTATGAACCGGACTTGCATGTTGACCTATGAGTGAGTTTTAGTTTATTAAGTAAATTACTAATTCACAAATCTGGCCAAAAGCGCACTGCGTTGTCCTTAAACGATAAATTCGATATCATTGCTGCACTTGTTTTCCAACACACCTCGCCAAACGTTATGTGAGAAATATAAGATTGGAAACTCTACAATTTCTCTTATTTTGAAATCAAAATCTAAAATTGAAAAAGACTTCCAAAAATTTTGTGGTGTAAGTTAATAATAAAAGTGTTGAAATATAATTAGGTTACATTTAAGCAATTAGCTAAAATTCAAATAATAAATTCTTAGAATATAAAACGCCAACAACGCCGATGTAACTATCTAAAGTTGGATTCTGCGCTCATCAAATGGTCTCAAGCAAATCCCCATTACACAGTGCTTCTCTAAATCGGCTTAGCTGAATTTATAGTGAAATATTTGGATATAATAAACAATTATTAAATTGAAGTGTCCGTTCACTATACGGATATAATGAACTCCGGCTATACTGAACCAATTTTGCCGGTCCCTACAGATTCACTATAACCGAACTTTACTGTATAATAATTATAAATTTAGAATTTATTTTAAAAATAAGATGATTTAGGTAAATTTAGTATTCTGGAAGTTTCTATGAATTATAATAAAACTTTCCAGGATCTTAAGTAAGGCGCAGATGTTGAACTATATAAGAGTGATGCAAGTGACCAAAGGGCAGTTCAGTTCAATTCGTCTAATCCAGCTTGTTTCAATACTCAGTGAAGGTCTCTTGGTCATCCACTCTTAAGGCGCTCAACATCTACCTCTTACAAAAGTAAAAAACGAAGAGGCAAATAAAAACTGGAAGGTGTAAGGTAATAAACCAATTAATTATTATTTGATCACTCATTACGATTGACGAGTAAGAAAAAGTCTCTCGACTAGTGTTCCCACCCTAGTCAAGAGCCTCATAAGTCGGTAGAGACTTCGGGAAACCGAAGTCTCTATATCGCAGAGCCCCGTGAAGGGATAGAAAGCGAAAGCTTTCGCAATACCCTAAGGACCTTGCGTGGTCTTTAGGATGACCTTACCTTGACATAGACAAAAAGACGAACAGACTGGAATCCTGTTAGACGAACGTAAAATCTAAGTTTCGATTGAATACATAATCTACACTTTAAATTAACCCTTGCTCATACACTATTCTCGGTTTTATAAATTTTTGTAATTACAGCCTTTTTAAAAAGCAGTACACTCCCTCTTTTATTTTTAAACGAAAGCCTACACTTATGAGAGACACATTCGCGAATAGTTTCCACGCACATTTTCTTTCGCTTGTTCTGCAGAATTTTTTACCACGTTTGCGTGAAAAATGTCACAAAAGGCGTCTTTCTGTGATAAAAATTGTATGCAATTTGAGTTTCTGTAAGGAAATTTGCGGATATCCGATTATAAACAGGTATTACCAGATACTTGATATCCGGAGTGCCTGCTGGATATGCATTGTAGAACATGCTCAAAGGCCGATCGGTATATTTAGGTTGATTGATGTATTGCTTACTCAGATTCTACAAATGTTTCGAAATCAATAGTTTTGTTCATTTACTACGTTTAATGAAAAAGTTGTCAAAACCTTCTATCGTTAATTATTTCTAAAATTAATTACCTCGTGATTTCGACCCTTTGTTTACTTTCACTTTTGTGAAAGTAAAGCAAGAACGCGAAAGTTACAAAGCAAGGAAAGCATTTTCAGTAAGTATATGGATGAAGGTGAGAGTTGAAGTTCGCTGGCTTTCTTTACTTTGCGTAGTCATGCTTCACACTTCAGGAAAGCAAGCATCTAGTACAGGGATAACCAAATTAACCCGGACCGTAGAAAGTAGCTTTCACCAAAAAAAAATTGAGACAGCAAATAAACAGCGCGAATTTAAAAATTTGGAGGGAGTGAATTCAGCTTGTGTTTAACAAAACAAAAGGCGAATGCTTGAAAAAAAGAAGACTTCAAATGTAAGTTTTATCTGTACCTTAATTCAGATCAAGACAGAACTGAAGGGAGTAAGGAAGGGATATTGGACACCAAATTGTAAGGTAATTTAAAGTAATTTAATGTACCCTTATCCCTTTCCTACTCCCTTCAGGTTCATCTCACTCTTCTTTTTTATTCAGATCAAGACAGAACTGAAGGGAGTAAGAAAGGGATAAGGGACAAAATATAGCAAGTTAATTTAAAGTAATTTAATATACCCTTATCCCTTTCCTACTCCCTTCCGGTTCATCTCATTCTTCTTTTTTTATTCAGATCAAGACAGAACTGAAGGGAGTAAGAAAGGGATAAGGGACACCAAATTTTAAGTTGATTTAAAGNAAGTAATTTAATATACCCTTATCCCTTTCCTACTCCCTTCCGGTTCATCTCATTCTTCTTTTTTTATTCAGATCAGGACAGAACTGAAGGGAGTAAGAAAGGGATAAGGGACACCAAATTTTAAGTTGATTTAAAGTAATGAAATGTACCCTTATCCTTTTCCTACTCCCTTCAGGTTCATCTCACTCTTCTTTTCTTTTTCTGATCAAGCCAGAACTGAAGGGATAAGGGACACCAAACTCTAAGTTGATTTAAAGTAATGTAATGTGCCCTTATCCCTTTCCTACTCCCTTCATGTTCATCTCACTCTTCCTCTTTTTTCAGATCAAGCCAGAACTGAAGGGAGTAAGAAAGGGATAAGGGACACCAAATTGTAAGTTGATTTAAAGTATTGTAATGTACCCTTATCTCTTTCCTACTCCCTTCATGTTCATCAGTTCATCTCAATCTTTTTTTTTCAGATCAAGACAGAACTGAAGGGAGTAAGAAAGGGATAAGGGACATCAAATTATAAGTTGATTTAAAGTAATTTAATGTACCCTTATCCCTTTCCTACTCCCTTCATGTTCATCTCAATCTTCTTTTTTTTTCAGATCAAGCCAGAACTGAAGGGAGTAAGGAAGGGATAACGGACATCAAATTGTAAGTTGATTTAAAGTAATTTAATGTACCCTTATCCCTTTCCTACTCACTTCATGTTCATCTCACTCTTCCTCTTTTTTCAGATCAAGCCAGAACTGAAGGGAGTAAGGAAGGGATAAAGGACATCAAATTGTAAGTTGATTTAAAGTAATTTAATGTACCGTTATGGGACATCAAATTGTAAGTTGATTTAAAGTAATTTAATGTACCCTTATCCCTTTCCTACTCACTTCATGTTCATCTCACTCTTCCTCTTTTTTCAGATCAAGCCAGAACTGAAGGGAGTAAGAAAGGGATAAGGGACACCAAATTGTAAGTTGATTTGAAGTATTGTAATGTACCCTTATCCCTTTCCTACTCCCTTCATGTTCATCTCAATCTTCTTTTTTTTCAAACCAAGAAAATTTGTCGGCTAACTTCTCTTCCATTTACTAATTGTGTACCGGCTGCTCGAAGCCAGTTTTGGTGAAAGGCAAGAAAGAAGGTCCGGGTTAATTTGGTTATCCCTGTATACCACCCTTAAGGGTGGATTTCAGTAATTCGTTACAGTAAAAGCAGAGTTCGAAAATATCATAATATTTTCAAAAATATCAAAAATATCGGATATTTTGTTATATATCAGATATTTTTGATATTTTTGATATTTTTGATTATTTTTGTTATTTTCACGCATTTGATATTTTTAACACAGTGCACACTTTAGGGTCAATTCAAACCCAAATCAAGGCATTTATAATCACCTGATCAGGAACTAGAAAAGAAAAGTAGTAAATTGTGTATTGTAATTAATTGATTCTAAAACTTTAGTATTAATTGAATTTATTGTAGTTAAATTTAAGCTGAATTATCATCTATTGGAGAATCGTTGGAATCAGAATCCGATTCATCCAGAACACCTGGCTCCCACCCAAAAATTATTCCAAAATATCATGATATATATCTTGATATATATCGTGATATACAGGGTGTTCAAAATAAAACGTTACTGAAGAAAGTTGCTTACACTCAGAAACACTTGAGACATCCTTTTAGCTGGCGCTAAAGTCATAAAAGTGGAGGGATTGTAGCCAGCATCAGCATTACAAACATACCCAAGCAGTTAGGCTCAGGTCGATAAAACTACGACAACCGGCATTATCAAAGCCAATTACAATTACTCTCCAAATGTAATCAATTAAACATTACAGTAATTGGTTGCTTGTAATTATAATTGTGTAATTGACAATCAACTAATTACGTAACTGTGTAATTGACAATCACACAATTACGTAATTGTTCAAACTATGTATCCATACTTTTTTGATAAACATCCAGGCCGACAGTTTTGCCTGCCCAAGTCGCCGTTAATCTCGGTATCTCCCTAACTGCCAAAGTGAAGTTATTTGAAAAAAATAATTAATTAAGAAGAAAATTAGTTAATTATTAAATTTATAAATTTAATAAATAAGAATTTAATGTATATCGATTTAATATTTTCTTCGAACTCTGAGTAAAAGGTATTGAAGAGAAAGTAAGATAAAGGAAAAAGTTATTCCCTTTGAAATGGGGCATTTCTAATTTGTATTCTAACAAATCAATAATTCTTTAATTAGGAATATTTGACAAATTTTGAAATAAATTATTTATTTATTAATTGCACCATTTCACTATGCTTTATTTCACGCATTTTATTCTCACTTAGAAAAGGAGTTGTTTTTCATCATACAGTGTAGTTTTANGATGGAAAATCTATACGGTTAAGCTCATAGATCACAAGGACAACAATGTTTTTGCAAAAACCATCCAGCTCTTGAACGTCTTGTAAGTCCCTTACAACCGAATCTCGTAAAAACAAAATGACTTATAGATTTTATGGAAAGAATCTACCGAAACTTCATTTCATTGAACCAATGTCAATCTTATTTTGTAAAAAGTGGAAGTCACTTATTGGTATCTGTATTACAAGTACTATTCATATTTTATGTTGGGTTTGTTTGATTTTTTTATAGTTTTTATTTTGTACTTAAATGTAAGACAACTTCACCCAACTGCCACAGATAGTGTAATTTGCTAAATTCAATGAATTTTGGTGAAAGTCGGAGAAAATCAGTAACGTTTTATTTTAAACACCCTGTATAATGTTCGTGCTCGGATGAGTCTTGCTGGTGAGACTGTAAGTACACCACACATGGTGAAGCTACGACGTCAAACACAAAAAATCAATACTGCAACTGAGCAAAATTTGATTCATTTTGTACCTGATATTACTAATCTTTGAAAACCTGAAGGTACGAATTATTAATTTCTAAGAAGTTATCTAATTAAAAAGAAAAGCATTTAAAGGCGGATAAAGAAAAGAAAAAAGAAAAAAGTGGAGATGGAGGGAATTGAACCCTCGACATTTCACATGCAAAGCGAACGCTCTACCACTGAGCTACATCCCCAGTTTGCGAGTTTTGACGTTCAAATAGCCATACTATTTGTGCCAGATGATTCAATCTCATATTTGTATGGGCGTTAAGGTATCGTATGTACCTTTAGACTAACCTTAGATAACAATGCATATGGCAACAGAGATTAGCAAAAATGATTAATATTGTTAGAACATAGAGCTTCATTATCATAACATAAAATTCTTCAATGCTTAGATTTAGTTTGTGATAATGAGAAATACAAATCTAACAAGAATATATTGCCCATAATTGAGTAACAAATAGAATAGGAGTTTCTGACATTGCACAAGGGTTAATTAATTTAGGAACATTGTGCTTAATTATTCGAATCCCCATGAAATTGATTGAAATCAAACAATGCTGATAATCAATGACAATTTCCACATTTTGTATGACACTTCTTCCCATTGAATCCACAACTACAATCACTTGTAAATTGTCTCCGCGACCTGTTGGACCCCCCCCCCCCTTGGCCCTGGGCTCTGTTTTTCTGAAATCGCACAGAGGCTTCTCAGGTGTCAATCGATCTTTACCAATTTTTTCTGCCAGGTGGCAGAAAAAAAATACGTCATGTATAAAAAGTTCCTGATCCATTAAGTTTTGGTAAAAATCCTCATTGAAAATGTCATCCAATTAAGTCACTGATGTATAATGATCACTGGGATAAATTAATCGTCCCAATTCCAATGAACATTTTATTAAGAGACGATAGAGTTAATTTTTACAACAATACCGTAATTATCCCAGAAAACGAATGTTAGATTTTCAAAAAACATGATTATACCAAATTTTCGGCCAGTATTTGTTTCAAATTGCATTTGTTTGCATTACGCATTTGTTTTAGAACAATATAAATAGAATCCAATATAAAATTTCCCACTGCTAGACTAGTAATTTACCCGCAACTGCGATGACAATCTAATACAGACACACATCCGTGTTGTCTTTTGCGCGTAGTGAAAAAGTAGTTTAAATATTATACGGAAGCTAAATGTGGAGGACTTCTTTTCTTTGAAACGTTTGCAAGTAGCAGAACATTTTATTTTTCAAACGAATGTTCAGTATTTTTTGCGGTGATGCTACAGCAATTGTTGTAACAATGAACTAAACCATGTGTAACATTATTCTCATGAATTTCTGTAGAATTTCTATCATAATTATTTCCAAGCATTATGTTTCCTTGAATCCTGAAATGGCTAATACTTCTTGTATTTGTTTACGCTTATCAATTCTGTACGTATATTTATGCTTGATCATCGTCAAGATGGAATAAATTTTTGAGATTGATGTAAATAGTGATAGAGAAATTTCTCCCGGGTTCGACATGACAAGTGGAAATACTTAAAATCTCCTGCAACCCAATTTCATTAAAATCATAAATCTAGGAACAAATCAAAACTATGTTTACATTAAAAAACAAAACTTTAATTCCTGTAGATTGTAAAGCAATAGTTTGCAACAAACATAATTATGCATAGCTAATATGCACGAAGGTAGTTTACTCTGATTGGTTGTTGTAACATCTACTACTACACTTATGATTTAATTCGTATAAATACACCGGCTAGTAATCAGCAATCGAGTAGTGCAGCTATGGCCAACTTATTCCGAGCCGTAGAAAGTCGCTTTACCAAAAAAAAAGATTTGAGAAATCAAATAAAGCGAAATTCAGAAGTTGGAGGGAGTGAAGTTGGCTAGTGGTTGAAGAACAACAAGCAAAATTGAAATTTAAAATTATTATTAAAAATTATCATTAAAGCAACTTTATTTCCATGTTAAAACACAATTCTCTTTACACATAAACTGGAGCTAAATGTTGGAAGTAAATAATCGTGTCTTAATTCCATTTAAATTAGGGACATCTTAGCTAATTGTCAAAATGCGGTAATTGTGAAAAGTATAAAAAATTTGTATTTAAACTTTTCAGGGAGTCTTTTTTTTTTGAAAATACAGACAATGCACATGTCTACCCTTATAAAATTTTGAAATTTAAAAATTTCTCATAAAACTTGGTGAATAATTGAAAAAACATAAANTAATTCCATTTAAATTAGGGACATCTTAGCTAATTGTCAAAATGCGGTAATTGTGAAAAGTATAAAAAATTTGTGTTTAAACTTTTCAGGGAGTCTTTTTTTTTTTTTGAAAATACAGACAATGCATATGTCTACCCTTATAAAATTTTGAAATTTAAAAATTTCTCATAAAACTTGGTGAATAATTGAAAAAACATAAANTATGTCTACCCTTATAAAATTTTGAAATTTAAAAATTTCTCATAAAACTTGGTGAATAATTGAAAAAACATAAAAGGCATAAAAAAATTCCTACTGCACAGTTCCGGAAGCGATTGCAAAGTTGGACACTGCAACTGTTGGGTTAATTGTAAGTACTTAAGCTTTTGTCAATCGATAGACTAGAAATACTGGATTGACTTTCCAATTAGAAATTATTAATTTATCAGTTTAAATTAATTAATCGAATTTAACAATTACCACAGAAAACTCATCAAATGTGTGGCAATTGTGAAATTTTAAATCACAATGGTATGAGCATGAGTTGAACCACTTGAATTTTATACTCAAAATTCTCAAGAATCCAAGGAACCAAACACATTGTAAGAGATAGGGTTCCAAAATAATTCAACCATTAACTTCTGGAGCCTCCAACAAATAGCGAATCTTGTTCTAATTTGCACNTCTGGAGCCTCCAACAAATAGCGAATCTTGTTCTAATTTGCACTATTAACGTCAGTCTGATTTCCTCTACCACCTAAATATATAAAATTTGACTTGGGATGACCGTTAACTTTTCACAATTACCACCTGTTATCACAATTAGCACACTTTAGTTGCGCACTGTATTTGGATAGGGACACATTATACATATTGTGGCACGGATGGTTACTTCTTGGATGAATTATGGGGGATTATTAAATGAAGGGGTTTAAGATTCTAATTCAGTTTAACAGAAGATTTCTACTAGTAGTCTCATACTACCGTAGAAGATTCCTCCGGTTCTGTTCTGGAAATTGGGATAGGGTTATACTCACAAAGTACTCTGGGAAAGAGTAGTGAGTCCGGTGTGGGGGTACTATGGATTCCGTTTCACTGGGTATCTACCAGTACAGCAGAAGATTCTTCTGTTCCGTTCCGCGGAAGAATTCTGCCGGTAGTCTAGTACTACCGCATAAGATCCTAGTAATTCCATTCCGCGGAAAAATTCTGCCGGTAGTCTAGTACTACCGCAGAAGATCCTAGTAATTCTACTGGGGTTGGCCACTGGGTTTCTATCCTTAAGTTTACCTACTAGAGTTTCTGTAATACAGGAGAATTCCTACTGGTATTTCTAAGTTCCTTCCGTCTATGTACGGGGGATATCCTCGAGGTCTCCCTATTGTTTCCAATCCCCCGGGGGCTTCTACCGCCGGAGGTTTTCTACCGGAGTTCTTCTACTGGAGCCTCTCTACCGGGGCCTATCTACCGCCGGTTTCTACCTACCGGGGATTCTCCCTAAAACTCTGTCTACTTCTAACTCTAAGGACTCTACTCTCGAGAAGCTATTGGATGTTACCTGATTTAGCTTCTTAGGTTTTTCCGGTGGTTTCCGATGGGGAATTCCGATGTATGTCCCGGCATCGACTCCCCGGGGTCACCGGGGCCCCGCGACGCCGTTTTCCAACTACCGACGCCGGCGGGCCCACCGACGACACCGGTGATACCGATGGAACCGGGATGAGTGAAGTAAGTGTTGGGGATGAGGGAAATACCGCCGCTCGCCCAAGGAGATGGTGTTTTGCCACGCGGGACTTCGACCCTAAGTGAGGATGGAGCCTCACCGAGTCCACGGTCTGGATCACTATTGTCACACACAACACTTACTATTCCGCGATGGGGATGGGGAATAAACAGTCTTCTCTCTCTCTCTCTTTCTTGTCCTTTAGCCGCTCACAGAAAAGCCAACTCACAAATAAATCATTGTTTCGATGTTCAATCAATTAATTAAGTAGATTTATTATCAAGGTAATTTTCTAAGCAAAACAATACTCCAATAAAAACCAGTCACTTAGGAGGCAAAGTACAACTAATCCACAAACACAAAAAAAAACCTTAATACACTATTTCTTGCCTCCACCTCTCTCGCAGAGGACAAGAACACGACTCCCTCCTCTCCTCCTCTTCCTCCCCTTCTCATCCTCTCTCCGTCCACAAAGCACCCATATTTATCTTTTCCTAACCACTAAAGAAGGAGTTCACATTTCCTTTATTCTTCGGATTCGCCTATGTCCATTCATTAATTTTAGAATCAATGAATGGGCACAGGAAAACCCGCTTCCCTTCAAAACTTAGTTATTAGACCGCTAACACGGATCTCCCGGAATCACCGGATTTTCCTACTTGCCACAATATTACAGAGCGTTATTTGGGAATTGGAGATGGAGATCTTCATAAGTAGGACGACGCTAAATAACTAATGCTGACGAAAGGAGCAAACTCAACGTAATTAATTATCCTTATAAGGATCTCAACTCTTTGTTTATGACAATATAATGCTGAGCTACAAGTCCAAATTAAAAACTTTTTAAAGTGTAACTACCTTCAGTGAAATAGCTTGTCATGACGTAAAGTGCCCCATGTTGCATTAGCGTTAACATAAAAATTCAAAATGAACACATCTTCGATGAATCTTGCACACGATGATTGAAATTCCATCTGATTGTAATTTAGATCAAAGATCATTAAATTTTCAAACATAAACTCACAACAATAACAAACAGTTATTCCTTCTAAAGAATTTCATGAAATCTTGCGCAAAAAGTTGAATGTTGTAATTAAGGCATATGATGTTTGAGAATTATTCATTTTGGGTTTCATTAATGCATGGAATTTTTCTTACCGTTTCCGAATCAAGCCTTTCATTCATCAGAAACGAAGCGAAGTTGTAGCTTATCGTCTCCAATAAATTAAGATATAAAATTATTAGTTTTCTTTCGGATGCATGATCTGAAGCATTAGAATGCCTAAAATTAACAAGTATAAAATTTGATCCGAATCAATTAAGGCCTCTTTTTAATATTATTAGAACAGAGGTTCATAACACAAAATTATTCAATACTTAGCTTTAGTGGTGACGATAAGAAATACAAATCTAACAACAAAAATATTATCCTTAATTGAGTTACAAAGAAAATACAAGTTTCTGAGCATTGCACAAAGGTTAATTAATTAGGAACATTTTGTTTGATTATTCTAATCCCCATAGATTTGATTGGCTCATTAGTGCTTGAAATCTAACAATCCTGATAATCAATGACAATTTCCACACTTTGGATGACACTTCTTCCCATCAAATCCACATCGACAGCCGCCTGTATTGTCTCCGCGACCTTTCGGACCCCACCTTGGCCCTGGCAAAAAAAAATATACCATGTGTTAAAATTTCCTGATCCATTACCATTGGGTGAAAATTCTGGTTGAAAATGCCATCAAATTAAGTCACCGCTGCATAATTGTCACCACGATACATTAATCGTCCCAATTCCAACGGTCAATTTGTTGAGCAACGACAGAGTACTACAGAAAAAGCTCATAATAATATCGCCAACTTTGAGTATGGTGTGAGTAAATTTTTTATTACTATTGATGAATTCCGATGGTTTTAATTTTCAATTAGTGTTAACTTATTAGAAATTTCCGAAAAATTACGGATTTTAAAAATACTTAAATTCCGTATTATAAACATTTGGCGTAAGAAATAAAATTTCAACAATTGGTTGGAAAATAAGAAAATATACTAATCAAATGACATTTAGATTTATAGAGAAAAAAAATATGTGAATTCAGGAAATACGCAATAGCGGACATTATACAGAGTCGTGATAAAAGTCAATCGGTCGAATGGGACAAATTCCCAATGAATGTCAAATGATATCAGGAATTCTTGAAAATTCCTGATGTCATTTAACAGGACCAAATTGCCACCCAAAGAATTGCCAGAGGGTGTCAATTTGACACCCTCTGGCAATTCTATCCGTCCTAATTTACCAAGCTTGATTTATTACTCAGAATCTTTTTAATACAGAACACAATACCTCAAAAGCTCACAAATTTCCATAATTTTTGAATTCACAACATCAAACGTATTTTTTTTTATAAAAACTAAAATAGTGAAGATTAATTTATTACCCAGATTTCCCATCCGGATTGGTCAAGTTACCTATCCTACACAGAATAAGATATTTCAATAATTCACATATTTTCAATAATTCCTGGTACTTATTTTTTCACAACCATTGAGAATTTAACCCATTTGAATTAATCCATAATAATAATAAATCTGACCTTACTCAAAGTTAAAAATATTGAACTTGTACTGTAGAACTTGCTTTCACTATCACTCATCAACAAACTGGCGTTAGTATTGGCACTAGTAATGAACATACCTTTGGTTGCCCAGCATATCATAGTGTGACAAACGACGCATGTCATTCCATCGCAGCCACCATTTTTGATTATCACCACTTTACAGGTTGGACATCGCATTGCATTCCCTTCGTCGATCAGGAGCTACACAAAGAACAAAGTTCACAAATTTTGCTTCGAAATGATTTGTTCCTTATAAAAGTGCTTACGTTTAGAGCTTCTTTAGATTCTTGGTCCACTTCACCTTCGCGCAGACGACTTTGGTACTCTACGCAGGTGATACTTGCGTGTATGGCTTTGCAACGGACACAATTCAGTTTGTGGCAGATGAAGCATTTGAAAGCACTTACTTGTGCTTCAACTTCCACCCAGCCAGTGCAATTGACAGATTGACAATGGAAGGAGTTACTCATGCCCATCTCTGCAGCAGAAAGAGATTTCTTCAACAATTTATCGTATATCTCCACACTCACCAGCTAAAAAAAATATTTAAGGTATAGAAAATTTAAGAACTTTCATTATGTTGCTGAGGTTTCGTTGGAAACCCTGTTTTGTATAGACAGGCGTACCGTTTTGGCTTCTTTGTCCAAGATGTGTTCTTGGCAAGAATAATTTCCAGATTGAAAGGGGCACTTTACTTGAGGAGTTTCGGAGTGTTCAATTGTGGCAGCGAGGCAATCGCTGGAAGTAAAACGTAATTATTGAAAACAGGTTTCGTGATTTTATTTCTTGATTCTTTCGTATTTAAAAAAAAATATTATTATCGTAATTATGTCAAATCCTGAAGGAAAGTGGCCAACTGACAAAAGCAGGTGAGAGCTAAGTGATTCTTACCGACAAAATCGATGGAAGCATTCCTGGAGTATCACTCCCTCACCAATTTCGATATCGAGAAAGCAGACGGGACATTCAAACTCCTCTGTAGTTTTGATCACATCGGCGAACACTTCCATCTGCGTGAAGGCTTCGTTCCAAAGGCTATTCTCTACAGTAGCGGTCGAAGATTCACTCTCTCCATTCTATAAAATAAAATATAGGTATACTCAAAAATTATTCAAAATTAATGTTCTTGCTTTAAAATCCTAGTTTGAAAATTTTGATAATCAATAAACGATTGTTCTCAAGTTTCAAAAGACGGTAAAAGTTGGAAGTAACATAACCCAGCACAAACATATATACAAAAATGTACCCTTACCGGATCCTTTCCACCATTGAACTTTTTTACAAGTTGTTCCCAAGAGGCCTCCCACTCTTGTCGCATTTTCTTCTCTGCTTCTGTTTCTTGCTGTGGGAATTTCATAGCAATAGCCATGTTGGTGTCAGATTCTCCATCGCTATCGTCCGAGTCGCCGAGGTCAATTAAACCAGAAGCTTCATTGTGCTTTCTCTTCCCTCGCTTACAAGGTCGATCATGCGTGCTTTTACAGTTAATACAGTTGAGTTTTGCACAAACAGGGCAGTAGAAGGCACGAAAACCCTCCTCCAGGAGGAATATTCCAGTGCATTCTGGTGCATAACAATGCACAAGGTCACTGTCTGCCTCCAAGGCACTCGCAAGACTTCGAGACAGGTACTTTTGAAAAACTTCTTCTGAAACTACCTGAAAAGAAAAAAGAGTCCTGTTTCTAAAGAAGTGGAAGACAAATTCAATCTTAAATTAAATACTTTTCTGATAAATATTCAATTATATGAAAATAGAACTTACCTCCTTGATTTCGGGGTCAGAGAGGAAGCCATTGCAGTGAGATTCATCCTTGATTGGACAAGGAATTTGTGGCTCTGTGTTGTGTTCGACAAAATTTTTGAGGCAGTCTCTGTAACCGAAATATAGTATTTCTTTTAGACGCAAGTAAATGCGAATGTGACGCATTTCATGAAAATTGTTTAAATTTTGCATATGAGTAATACTCCTTAGAATATTGGAGATATGGTTTTTTTTTATTGTGCTAGAAACCGCAACCTCGCCATGTTCTGACGGTTTGTTTTAAATGGGTAGGTTTAGTCAATAGCTTAACCACAAAGTGACGCTAATTGCGTAAAAGAAAGTGTGAGCCATACTGAAAAATTTTTCGTGTAATCTTTCATATGGTAATCGAGTTATGAGTTATATTTGTACTAAAATTAGTATACAGTTTTGTCGAGAATAGATAATCTCCCGAGAAACGGTTGTGGCGAGGTTGACCCACCACTTTGAGATTTAAAAAAAACTCTCTCTGTACATTTGTTTACAAAACTACCGATAAAAACAATCCTACGAAAAGTACCTGCAAAAGATGTGCTGGCAAGACTCGACCGTAAGTGAGTCAAACGTAGGCACCGCCATGGCACAAAAATTACAATCCAGAGTGGGCACCGGTTGATCCGGAACAGTCAACAGTTTCTTGTTCTTTTTAGTACTATTTTTTTTCTGAATAAATATTAAAATTTTAAATCAAATTCCAAAACACGGAATACAGTAAACCTCGCTAAGGTTGAACAATTTAACGCGAACCAGTGTTCGGCACAACAGTCACCCGTCCCCGTCCCGTCTCTGGTTAAAATTTTTTTACCCCCCCCCAAACACCCGTCCGTCACAAGTGTGGAAATAATATGCCTATCGCTTCCTATCCCCGTCTTTTGAAAAAAATTAGCTTCACTAGACCCCGTCCGTCCCCTCGCCGACTTTTAGTTAAAAAATCTTTCTCCGTCCCGTTCTTCAAAAAAAAAACAAGACTTCCCCGTTTTTCTCAACAAATAGACTCACCCGTCCCCGTCTTCTGAAAAAAAAAGGGCCCAGAGAGGATGCCGAACACTGGTTCGAACGCCTTGTCTCGGTCCGTTACATGTATCACTAGGGGTATACCAATAGCTTGCGTGGATTTGCGTGAGATTGTGTAAAATTCCTCTTTTACGTGAGATTGTGTAAACTTTACACAATCTCATGCAAATCCACGCAAGCTATTGGTATACCCCTACTATCTTGGTTAGGCTGAACCTCGGCTAACACGAACTAAACATTCTGGTTCTTGAAAATTCTACTTATCCGAGGTTTACTATAATCTTCAGTGGCTTTGTACAAAACGAAAATATGTACTCTCGAACCAAATAGCATTGAGCCCTCGGCGAGATGCACATATTTCAATTCTCCAAACAAATATAGTAAGATTGGAGTGGTGTGCGGCAGTGATTCAATTTTTATTGATTATAGCTTAAAATTTGAAATGATAATACGCGCACATCTCGCAAGGAAAAACAAAGAATCTAACGGTGAGAACTTGGTGGGGCTCAATGCTATTTGGTTCGAGAGTACAAAGAATATTGTAAGATGATTTTTACTTTTGCAACAGGAGCAAGAGCCACAATTCCAAGGGTGCCGGTGGCGTTGAGATCAATTACTCGTTTTCTTCCACGTTTCTTTGTTTCTGGTGTCCCGGGAAGCGGAACTAAAGTTAGGTCCACTTTCGCAGTACGCGCACGAGTTAAACGTGGCAGAGGGAGTGGAACCAGCAAATTATTCATAACTCCCACATTCAGTCCAACTTTGATTCCTGTATGGAACGAGTTAGCAAAATTTAAATGTCACTACTAAAATTAGTTATTCAGTGTTGGGGATTCAGTTCAGTTCAGTACTTTCCAGTTTTTGGACTGAACTGAACTGAACTGGAAGGCTTTTGAAGATGCAAAAGTACTGAACTGAACTGAACTGGAAAAGAAAAGTTTTAGTTGAAATACTGGATTGAACTGAACTGGAAAAAAAATCCTACACAAAATTACTGAACTGAACTGAACTGGACACCTTTTCTCAGGAACTGAACTGGAACTGAACTGGAACTTACCTTCCTAGTTCCCAACACCCGCAATACCCAACACTGTTGGGAATGCACTAAATTTCAGTTTTTTTCCAGTTCAGTTCAGTTTTGTGGACTGAACTGAACTGAACTGGAAAAGGTTTGTAATTAACAAATACTGAACTGAACTGAACTGGAAACAAAAAGTTTTAGGGGAAATACTGAACTGAACTGAACTGGAAAAAAAATTCTACATAAAATTACTGAACTGAACTGAACTGGAAACCTTTCTTCACGAACTGAAAACACACTGAACTGGAAACTATCCTTCCAGTTCCCAACACTGGTGAGGGAACATGAGTTTCCTCGTCATCGTCCTCATCACCCCGTTCCTGTGTTGCTGTTTCCCTCATCTCAAGAAACAACAACAACAGGAACAAGAAGAAGCAAACTCTTCATCATCTTCCCTTTCACCATTAAATAATCCCTCCCTAATATAGCATACATATATTTATTATTGATATATATAGAAGATATAGATGTTAGTGGCGTTGTCTTGAGACAACGCCCAGTTCATTGAATAGTTCAGAGAGAATAACAGCTCTGCTGTCATTCTCCATTTTCATTTCTTTAAAAATTATTATTTATTGATTTTTAAATAAAAGTAAGATTTAAAAATCAGTGATCTGGTGACCCGACTACCTCACTCCACAGGACCATCTCACCATCAATCACAAAATCTTAAAGGGACCAACCGGAAATACAACACTGGTTATGCTGGTGAAATCCAAATACTTGTAAAAATTTGACCAGAGTCAAGATACCCGATCTCGAACCCCAGCACCGAACACGAAAACCCACGACACAGCCCAGACAGCAGTGCAGTTCGCTAATAAGATATTTCAATTCACTGACCAAGTTCAACTATACTGAATTGTTAGGTTTTGGACAAGTGCCGGCCTCGACAATTATCCGATGCAAATACCTAACCTAACTACCTAAAGCTAACACTAGCAACCTAAACCTAACAATAACAACCTAAACCTAACCCTAACAATCTTAATCTAACGTAACAACTTATACCTAACCCCTAACAATCTAATCTTACCTAATCACCTAAATCTAATCTAACAACCTAAGTCTAAGCTAATCTAACATAAACGTAAGCTAACCTAACAACTTAAAGCTAACCTAGCAATAGGCTGTAGTAATGGACTGTAGTTATTAGTCCATTACTACAGGCTATTGTTAGGTTAGGTTTATGTTGTTAGATTAGGTATAGATTATTATATTGTTTAGGTTGTTACATTAGGTTTAGGTTGTTAGGTTAGGTTTATGTTATTAGGTTAGCTTTAGGTTCCTAGTGTTAGGTTAAGGTTGCTAGATTAGGTTAAGTGTTTGCATTGGATAGTTGCCAAGGCCGGAACTTGTGCAAAGCCTAACAACTCTCAGTATAGTTTAGTTTTGTCAGTGAAATTACATATTTTATAAGCGAACTGCACTGGTGTCTTGGCTGTGTCGTGTTTTTTCGAGATTGGTGCTGGGATTCGAGATCGGATATCTTGACTCTGGTAAAAATTTGCAACAAATCATGAATGCGCGAATATTGGCTGGATTTAGGCAGTGGGTGATAATAGTCTTTCTAAGCGAAAACATGATCGGATTGTTGAGTGTTAAAATAAAATCCCTTTTTTATGTTCTCCATGACTCTCGGTTTGGTCTGAGCCAGACTCACTGACTCTTATCATTGGAACTCGACTCTTGGAGTCATGACTCTGACTCCTTGATGTTTGGGAATCGACTTTGATTTAGCACAAGAATCATTACTGACTCCCGAGTCACGCAATACAAAACATGGAAAAACTGGTAGGAGCATCTGAAATTAAAAAAAAAATTTTTAATGGTGGAAGTAGATAAGAAAAAATAAGGAAAATAAGTCCATACTCATTAGAAAGTTGGAAAAGAGTCATGACTCCTAAGTCTGAGGAACCACTACCAGTCATGACTGACTCCTACGTGTTCGGGAGTAGGATTAAACCTTTTCGAACAAGTGCGAATGAAATCCATGACTCCGGAGTAAGTCGGGGAGATCATCGTTCCTACGCATCATTAGTGTTATTTATTACTGGCGCTCAAGTCAAACATTCTAAACTTTTATAAATTTATATCAAATTTTTTATTCACTACTCTGAAGTAAACTTAGCCAGAAAAGATATCAGCTTTGATGGAAATAGTATAATATCGAGGATAAAGTAATGCACAGGATCGAGTAATGTCTGGTATCATTTCTAGGGTAGGTTAGTGCCGGGGTGTGGTCATGATCGAGGTCGGGTAATATCTTGGTTAGAGTAATGCCTGTGCTAAGGTAATCTCGGGGTCGGGTAATTCTTGGGTAGGATGGTGTCCGGGGTATAGTTATGCTTGCCATTGTAAGGTCGGGGTCGGGTAATGCCTGGCGTATTGTAAGGGCATTGTTGGGTCATGCCCGGAGTCGGGTAATTTCTGCGATAGTAGCGTAATGCCCATGGTAGGGTCATGCCTGGCATATTGTAAGGTCGGAGTCGGGTCATCCTCGCGGGTGGGTAATCAAATGCACAGGGTACGGTTTGAGGCATGGCCTATCCCGTTGTGAAAACCCGATATACAGTGCGTTCGAATAAGTAAGCGAACTTCCCGCGCAATGAAATCACAAAAAATTCAAAATTTATAGTCAGTCAGACATTTGCGCAGCTGCTGACGGTTCACCTTGCTGAAAATCTTTGCTTTGATAGTTTACTTTATTTGAAAGTGACCAAAGCACAAAAAAAATCGTCGAAAACATGTCCAGTCAGGTAAAATTTCGTACCTCTCTTATTTCAGATTCAAATTTGAAATATTTCATCCCATGGTTGACAAAAAATAAATTTGATCGATTTAATGGCTCATAAAAGCAAAGTCAACACAACCAAAGCGGAATCTGAAACCGTGAACGAATCACAATAATAAAGTGGATAAATTGGGAATGTTTTAAAAAAGTGCCCAACAATTTATGGTGACAGTGAGTAAATTTATTACGGAATGGTACGCGAACTTTAAATTAATCTTTGTTTTCATTATAAATTTTCTCCATTGTTTTTGTTCGATTTGTTTGTGTTTGATTCCTTCGTGTGATTTCACTCACTCTTAGCTTTGTTGTTCCTTGTTTTTGAATACTTTTGGGTGACCTTTTGAAAATAGTAAGTGTTGGCATTACGAGTTTTAAATTTTTATTTGCGAATTGATTTCGCAATTCGCAAATTAAAATTTGAACGAAAGAATTTAATTAATCTCACTTCTAATTGAAATTTATTGAACTCTTTCGATCAAATTAATATTTTATGGTAAAAGAAGCAGGAAGGTGTGATCATTACGTTTGGAACTAAGATACCCAAAACCTCAATNAGCAGCCCAGCTGACTCAACAACACAAAAGTGAGTATAAAATTTTTGCCCCAGATAAAAAGTCATTCCGGTATTCAAGATATTATTTGACATACTATATTCCCAAAAGTCAAAATTGGAGTTTCCGAAGATAAAATAACTACANATATTCAAGATATTATTTGACATACTATATTCCCAAAAGTCAAAATTGGAGTTTCCGAAGATAAAATAACTACAGATTGTTAGGTTTCGAATGGGTTAATTTGTTTACTAAAACTTTCCTCGGTTTATCTTGTCAAGGCTTTTACACCACTACTCACACAAAATTATCACCACTCCGTAGCTGGACACATCGTATTAGCACCAAGCCACTCCACTTTACTAAGTTACACAACACAAAGAATAAATTTAAAAAATTTAAATCTTAGCTTTTGTGGGTGATGAAATTTCAGATAGTCAAAAAAAAATTGTTTTCGAATATTTACGAAAAGGAAAAATATTGTCTCAAAATGAGATTTTACTCACCCAAGCTAAATTTCTAATTGATCCGAGAATCTTTGACTTAAGTGAAAGTTGGTAATCGAATCCCATTTTTTATCTGTCAAACTCCCATTAGCCTATTTCCAATTGAAGTGGCAGAGCGGAAAAATAAAGACTATTAGAAATTGAAGACGAAAAGAAGTTTACTAAAGTAAACTTAATCAGTTTAAGCAAACTGTACTGTATGTTTTCCTGCTGGTTCCAAGGAATTGGATTTTGGTGGATGGTGCTGGTGTATCAAAATCGGGTATCTTGACTCTGGTTTCTTCCATTCTGAATTGCTGTTGTCACTGTGACGTTTTAGTTCATTTGGATTCATGTTCAAACTCGCTTATTTCATGTTTGAGATTATTCGGCCGAAGCTTCGTCCAAAACTTCGGGATGAGACCCCGAATACGAATAGCAGTATTCGTTAGAAAAATAGGCCGAATATTCGTTACATGCCTAATAATTATCAGTCGATAATTATCATCACGAACAGTGGTTTGCAACACATAATAAAAGAGAGTCATAGAGAACACTATAATAAATCGAAAAATTTTAGTAAAGGAGTAAATAAAAATGACATGTCCAGCGTGTTTAGGTTAGATTGAAATGAAACTTGGCGTGGTGGCATATATATAGTATTGCCCTGCTAAATAATTCTACAATGGGACACAAAAAGTTGTAACGAGTAGTGTTGGACGTTTCTTTATGCCTACCTCTTTTACCATTTTTTATACTAAATTCGACTTGTGCACCAACAACCCATGTCATATGCGTTATCTAGACAAGATTTCCTAGTATGAATGTATTGGTTGTCTAAATCGGAAACTACTTTTGCTGCAATAGTTGCCAGCGGCAAGCTGATGAACATTCCTTATGCAGAGACTCAGGGTGGGAGCAAGCCTCATGTGGTTGAATTCAGTAAATAAGTGTGAAAACCTGACGCAAGCATAGAAAAATATTGCGCTTTGGCTTCTTAAGGTAGATAATTAAATGGAAAAAGTGAATTTGGTGAGTCTTGCTGATAGACAACTGACCTGCGCCGAAAGTAACAGTAGAAATAGTAGTGTGAAGGCCAGCTGCTCTGAGTGCGTTATTGACTGTTTGAGTATTTTTTCTTTTGTTCTTATCGTTGAACTCCATGAGTCGAAAGAGTCGATACATACGAATCTGATGATTGAGTTGCTCCAGTTGGAACGGAGTGAAATTTGAATTCTGATTGGCGGTGCTTAAAACTGATCCAACTTTCACAGGAAACGGTTTCCATTTGCTCCATTTTTTCATATTAATTGTTTCAGTTCTTTTTGTTCCAGGTACTATATTTGTTTCACCCGAAACACCGAATACATTTGGTGGGATATAGATGCCACCAATGGTTATATCTGTTGCCACATTTGTGCTAGCAGAGAGATCAACGGTGGATGCGCCTGTTGCAACATTTGGTGGCTCCAGGACACCATCGGATGCAACTGGTGCCACATTTGGTGGAGGAGGGAAGCCAGCAGTGTGTGGAGCAGATACTTTAGGATGATCCTCTTCTCCTGCTGCTGCTTGTGCAAAGTTTAAAAAGATTTTCTATTATGGTTAAAATTAGGGATGCCGCTCGTACTCAAAATTTTCAGTACTTGGACTATATCTGGGCATTCGTGCTTTAGTGAGTACTCTACTCATATTCTAAATTTTTCAATACGCGCGGACTACTCAGATAGACAATATAACCGTTTTACCAATCAATTTCCAAATGAAAATGGGGTTGTGTTTGGGATTTTACAACGATAGGCCAGCCGAACCATCAATTTTTTGTTAAAAAAGAGCATATGACTAGCTTTCATTACATAAATACTCGAGAAGCTGATAAATACCATACGAATTAAATTTGAATGACAGGGAAATACTACTTGATTTCGTTTCCACCACACACACCTTTTCTGTCCAAGTTTTGAAGAGTAATGTATAAGACGGAATTATTAAACCCCGATAGGACTGCTACAATCCTGATCACGGTTGGAAATTTATCTATCATTTACGTGCCACCAGTATACTCGCCCGAGTACAAATAAGCGTTACTGGAAAAATACGAGTCACNTTTATCTATCATTTACGTGCCACCAGTATACTCGCCCGAGTACAAATAAGCGTTACTGGAAAAATACGAGTCACCAGTACTCGAAATTTGCACCAGTATGTCCACTCGCGGTATCCCTAGTTATAATCAAATCAGGAGAACGAGAAGCATTTAAAGAAACGAAAGTCTTGAAAAAATAAAGCCTTGCAAAAAAATTAAAATTCGAACCTTGTGTAGAGCTGCTAGTAGTGGCAGTAGATATGGCCGGTTTGCTGACACTTTCACTTGTCACTTTGTACTCGACAGATGACGTTGATGAAGGAATTCTCAAAAATTTTAAAATCGGTAATTTTTCATCCTCATTAGAAGAACGTTCTGCAATTGAGCCGACCAAATTATAAAGTGAGTGGTTTATCCCATTGTCTGAAATTGGAGGATCCTGGTGCTGTGCGGTCTGAGTTCCTTGAAAGTCAGTATCAATTCCAAACATTGAGAACTTCGGTACTGCTTCCCTCTTGGAGACAAAATTATGAGCAATTTTATTCGTATAAGTGGAAAGACTTGGTAGAGATTCATCAATGAAAGGGTTGATTGCTGATGGAAGCAGTCCAGGTTCAATTTTTATATCAGTAGTCTGGCTTGGAACTGAAGAGTCAGAGCTCTTCATTGATATTTCTTGTGTATTTTGAGCAAATAAGGCAGATTTTTCCACGGACATGTTCAAACCTGGATCTACGACATTATTCAGATCAGAGGTGACTGTGGCTGAAGTCTTAGGCTTAGTACACACTACACGGACATTTATCTTGTGTGATGAGGTGGCGTTAACGTATGAGCTGACGTTAGAGTCTTTCCCTATCGAAATAGGTTCAACTTCGGTCTTGACAGAAGGGATAAATATCGAGTCCATTTTATGACTTCCTACGATTTCTGTTCTGGAAAGACAAAATTATAAATATTAATCTTCCTTTAAGGCAACTCTAATTTTATTTATTTACAAGCTGTAAAGAAATTTATTTGTAAAATCACAAAATCAAAGAGGAAAGTTTTCTAGTCTAAATCCTTAGAAATTAAATATTAGAACAAAAAAACTAAAAACTTTCAGCAAAATGATTTTGCTACAGACAGTGGAATTGTCATTAGCCGATAGAGCTGACCAGTTCAACGTTAACGTTATCAGCTTCTTTAAATTAATTTTTGTTATCTTATTACCAGTGAAGATACCCGATCTTGAACCCCAGCATCGATTACGAAAAACCACGACACGGCCCTGCCCTCGGAATTACTTTGAAAACATCGGGTACTTAACTTAGCTTACGTCTGCTACCCATTCGAAATGAAAAGACATAGCCCAGATAGCAGTGCAGTTCACTTATAAGATAACCCATATATATGAACGAAATTCAGCTATACTGTGTTCTTAGGTTTCCGACAAGTGCAGGCCTCTGCAATTATCCGATGCAAACACCTAATCTTACAACCTAAACCTAACACTAACAACCTAAATCTTACACTATCAACCTAAATCTAACGCTAACAACCTAGATCTTACATTATCAACCTAAATCTAACTCTAAAAACCTAACACTAACAACTTAAACCTAAATTAACGGCTGACTTTTACTTTCCCGGCAGATATTGGGTGGATCCAAGGTGGAATTATTTGTTTGTTCCACCTTCCACCTCCACCTGTGGACCAAATTTTATCCACAGGTGGATTTTGCTCACAAATGATATTGATGTGTTTCACATGAATTTGTGGATCCACGGGTGGATCCACCCGGATCCACCTCTGGACCCACTTGGACCATCAGGTGGAATTTAGGTGGAATTTGCTCAAAAATGATATTGATGTATGTTTCACATGAATTTGTGGATCACGGAAAATAATATCACAGAAAAAAGTAACTAAGTTTAACATGCTGAACGACTTTTGTATAGGTCATTTCANACCTCAAGAGGTCAAAACAGATAATATCACAGAGAAAAGTAACTCAGTTTAACATGCTGAACAACTTTTGTATGGGTCATTTCATTGATTAATGGAGACCAGAGGTTTGCCCTTGACCTATGACCTCAAGGGGTCATCACGGAAAAAATTTTTACAGGAGAAAGTTGCTTAGTTTAACATGCTGAACAACTTTTGTATGGGTCATTTTATCGCTTAAGGGAGACTCCCCGGGGTCTGACCCTGCCCTCTGACCTCAAGAGGTCATCACAGAAAAAATTGTCACAGGTAAAAGTTACTCCGTTGAACAAGTTTAACAACTTTTGTAAGGGTCATATTCTCGGTCATATATGACCTGAAAAAAATTTTGTACTTAGAAAAATTTTTTGTACATAACCTTATGGAGAAAAACTTAGAAAAATTTCGAGATGGAGAATACAATGTTAAAAAACTCAGAAAATTTTCGTGGCCACCGTATCGCCGAATCCAACCGGATCCAAGTGGGTCCACAGGTGGATCCGGGTGGATCCACCCGTGGATTCACAAATTTATGTGAAACATACATCAATATCATTTTTGAGCAAAATCCACCTAAAATCCACCTTATGATCCAAGTGGTTCCACAGGTGGATCCGGGTGGACCCACAAATTCTTGTGAAACATAGATCAATATCATTTTTGAACAAAATCCACCTAAATTCCACCTGATGGTCCAAGTAGGTCCAGAGGTGGATCCGGGTGGATCCACTCGTGGATCCACAAATTCATCTGAAACATACATCAATATCATTTTTGAGCAAATTCCACCTAAATTCCACCTGATGGTCCAAGTGGGTCCACAGGTGGATCCGGGTGGAGCCGGGTGGATCCACAAATTCATGTGAAACATACATCAATCATTTTTGAGCAAAATCCACCTGTGGATAAAATTTGGTCCACAGGTGGAAATGGAAGGTGGAACAAAAAAATAATTCCACCTTGGATCCACCCAATATCTGCCGGGAAAGTAAAAGTCAGCCGTAATAGAGTGTAGTAACTACAGTCCATTTCTACCGCCCATTGCTAGTTAAGCGTTAGGTTGTTAGCGGTTAGATTTAGGTTGTTAGAGGTTAGGTGTAGGCTGCTGGAAGTAAGGTGTAGGTTGTTAGAGGTTGGGTGTAGGTTGTTAGGTTAGGTTTACGGTCTTAGGTCTTAGTAAGATATAATTAGTTAGTGTTAGAATGTTAGGTTTTTGCATGGGATAATTGTCGACACCGGCACTTGTCGGAAACTGAATAACTCAGTATAACTGAATTTCGTTAGTGAACTGGGTTATCTTATAAGCGAATAGCACTGCTGTATCTTCGTTTCGAATGGGTAACAGACGTGTTTTTAGTTTGTTTCCGAGTAATTCCGAAGGTTAGGGTTTGTCGTGGTTTTTCGTAGTGGATGCTGGGGTTCGAGATCGGGTATCTTTACTCTGGTTATCTTCTTGTCATTGTTGGTTATAAGATTAACACCTGTTTTGCTGGGTCGATCTTATAACCGTAGTTTTCCTAGCCTCAATTTTTTGTCCATTTCGGCTAGGAAACGCCGACAGTCTCCCCGATATCAGCTAGGAGGTATCGACGGTGGGGAGTGTAAAGTACTTCCTGGCAGATCGACCGTCGGCTAAGAAAAATACGTTTGTTAGGGTATAGATTTTTTTTTTTTCAAAAAATTTTTTTTTCGGATTTCTGCATTTCTCCACATACTATTACCGGCAGGCTTCGACTATCGGCGGCACAGAAGTTGCAATGGTTACTTTCAAAATTAAAAAAAAAATTGAAAATAATATTACGAGGTAAGATGGGGGATATAATGTTAAAAAACTTCGATAAATATTTAACACTATCTGCATACACAAAACAGAAGAGTTGGCTCCAAATTAAGACAGTGAATCTTAATAAAGTAATGTATTGCCTGAAAAAATTTTCAGAAAAGAATTTTTTCGTTCATTCAATTTTTTGTTTTAATTAACTGACAAACTAGTTGATTATAAACATTTCAGTTACTAGCCAACGGTAATCTTCACTAGGTGTCCTCAGCACCCAGTTGCAATTTTTGAACATTTCGATTTGTTTAGAAGGTATCAAGCAACCTATAAACAGCCGTTTGTTTTTTAAAGTATAAATTATTTTGGTAAATACAACGATTAAATTCTCACCTGTATGTGTGATGATAAGACTTTAACATGTAAATTAACTCTATGTTCTCCGTGTTAGTTGTAACTCAAATCTAATGTAATATCGCCTTTCGTGATTCATTTTTATATTACTTGGTTTCAAATAGTCTATTTGTCAATGCAAAAATTTAAATACAAAAAAAACTTTGGTATCAAAAGAGTTTGAATCATGTTTGGTTCCGTTCAGTCTTGTTTCACTTTAATTTGGACTGGTTCATGAATGACGTCAACAGCTGGGTGGGTGAGACATTTGAATTACCGATAGGATGACGAATACAGTGTTCGGCAAAGGGGACGAGTGTTCCCGTCTTTGGTTAGAAAAAAGTATTTCCAGTCGTTAAGAAAACATGCTTCCTCGTCCAGTCCCGTTCCTTCCTTGTCAGTAAAACAGCCAGTCCAAAAATCGCCGTCGCGTTGTTATGTGAATAGTTCCAACTTCATCGCAAGAGCTAAAATTCGCTGTCGCGTCTATTATTTGTCGTTGTCGAGTGTTATGTGAATCAAGCATTAGGGTATATGCACATAGAGTCGCGACAGCGAATTATAGAAACGCGACGACGATTTTTCTGAATAGCGGTGACAAAGACGAATGTGCAATCGTGGACTCAATCGCGCTTAATTACACATAGCATCAACTACGATTGCGATTGAAATATTCCATTGGAAGAAATGAGCAATGCAAACCAATGAACAAAGCAGAGAAGCAAAGAGAGGGGTCGGCAGGTTCTCCGTTGAGTCGGGTGGAAACACACACAGGGGTCCAAAACTCTCGAGTTTTTTTCTCTCAATTCACAATCTATCAGCATTACAGAATGGCGCATCGTCACAAAACATGTGTTTTGATTGGACATAAGCTAATGCAAAACAATGGAGCAAAGCAGAGAAAGGAGTAAGAGGGATCGGCAGGTTCTCTATTGAGTGAGGTGGAAACACACATAAGGGTCATACTTTGATTTTTTTTTCAACTCACCATCTCTCATCATTACAAAATCGCGTATCGTCACAAAAAATATCTGTTTCGAACAGATATGAGCGAATCGTTCCTAGAGACGATAAAAACGATAAAGACGATAAAAACTCGCGATTGAAAAAACTCTCATCGCAAATCTATGTGAAGGCTTTTGCGTCAATCGCGAATACTAAAATCGTCATCGCGTTTGTAAAATTCGCTGTCGCGTCTCTATGTGCATGTAGAAGAAGAAGAAGAATCATAATAAAATTGCTTAATATGATATTATTATAAAAACCTAGGCATTACAATTATTTTCCGTCAATAGAACTACCTAATATTATAATTATTTTAATTACAAATGTTAAATAATTAGTAACTTTTATTTGATATTATTGAAAAAATACCAAAAAAGAATTGAGATTATATAATGTTGAAATTATTTCCCATTATTNTTTGATATTATTGAAAAAATACCAAAAAAGAATTGAGATTATATAATGTTGAAATTATTTCCCATTATTGGAATAAAAATACAATATCAACACGAAGATTCGAACCCGAGACATGCGTCAGTACAAGCCAGCACCACACCATCACTCCACACCTACTTACTGGATGGTTGTGTGAAAATTGCCATACTTTCACTTTCACATTTTCAGTTGTAAGTACTTGTAATTGGTTTTCNTATTATTGAAAAAATACCAAAAAAGAATTGAGATTATATAATGTTGAAATTATTTCCCATTATTGGAATGAAAATATAATATCAACACGAAGATTCGAACCCGAGACATGCGTCAGTACAAGCCAGCACCACACCATCACTCCACACCTACTTGCTGGATGGTTGTGTGAAAATTGCCATACTTTCACTTTCACATTTTCAGTTGTAAGTTCTTGTAATTGGTTTTCTAGAAATTTTAGAGCTCTCTGTCCCTAGTCTAAAGTAGNCTAGAAATTTTAGAGCTCTCTGTCCCTAGTCTAAAGTAGTGTTCTCCTTGACTCCGACTCCGGAGTCACCTGTAGTTTGCTATAGAGTCGGAGTCGGTGACACCGGAGCAGGCATATGCAAACAAGGAGTCGGAGTCAATGACTCCGGAGTCGACTCCACACAATTTGAGTCAGCTCCAAAAAAATGTCATGCGTAGAACTCATATAGCATTACATCACAAACAGAATACACATATGTCAGTAAGGTATGATACACTAAATATTGCAGCTCTGCTGCTATATATAGGGGCCGCTTTAATTAACAGCTCTGCTGCTTAATATAGTGTAGCTGCAATATACAGTTGCTTTGCGCCTACTTTTAGGAGCATTTTAAAATTTAAATATTTTAAATAATGGAGGCATGCCGACGAATAATCCGACAACTCAAAATTAGAAATTGTTTACTAATTTTTAAGACTAATACGTAAACAAGAGCCGGGACAAATGTCGGCAACTCTTTCACAAATTAGTTTCAATTCATTGACCTCTCTCATGATAACTTCCTAACTTAATTTACTTTTTTTTTAGAGACTTTTGTCCTTAATTTACCGACTTTTAGATGAATTTTGATTTTTTTTTAATGGAATTTCTTGACAACTGCCCCACCTCCACACAAAAAGAACCATGTGCTTAATATGTATTTGCGAAATCTAAGTAAATGTGAATTTTGACTCCGGAGTCAGTGCTCCGACTCCGGAGTCACTCCTTATGTTCAAGGAGTCGGAGTCGGTGACTCCGGAGCCATTCCAAAATTTTCTTGGAGTCGGAGTCAGTGACTCCGACTCCGGCCAAACCCGGAGTCATGGAGAACACTAGTCTAAAGGTCCATGCGGTCAAATTAAATACAAATTATTGAGAATTAGGATGTATCTTAAACGAAAAGCCAAATTCCATTAAAAAAATGAGTTGCAACATCTGATTTATTCCTCAGTGACTCTGCCTCTGACTCATCGAATCTTTGAAGTCACTGATTATGAGTGGCTCTGAGTCAATAGAGAAATTTGAGTCAGTGAGTCGTGACTCTGTGCCTTTCCACATTCCGCACATTCTCGTGCTCTTTATCAGATGCCTGCAGTATTGCCCAGGTTACAAACTTATTCTAAACGTGTCGTCATAATTCAAACTAATTGATTTATAGTAATACCATTTCCTAGTGTTTCAGGTGATCAAAAAAGATCTGTGGAAAAGTTAACTTTTTTTCAAAGTTGCTGCTTGGTTCAGACGAGCAGCAAAAATATAGCTGCACAGCTGAAATTTTAGCTACGGCAGACAAATGTGAGAGAAATACCGTTGGAAACAAGGAAGCAGTTTTCTGCTCCGACAAAAAACTGCGCACAGTTTCTCAAAAATTGTGGTGTAAAACTGCGGCAGGAAATTGCACTGGTGGAAACACCGAAGGTACAAAATGCAAGCATAAAACTGCGAGATGTGGCATGCTGTAAAAGCCCCATAACCCGTCCCCGTTTTACCTAAACTATCTAAAGAAAATAACTCGCCCGTCCCCGACCCGTCCTTAAAAGAATTATTAATTCTCGTCCCAGTCCCAATCTTTCCATAAAATAATAATACAGTAAAGCTCGGCTATAGTGACTTGGGTATTAAAGAATTCCGGCTATAGCAAACCACACTGTCCGGTCTCTGCCAAGCGAATGGGAGATTATGTGTTAAGTAGTACGGCTATAATGAACTCGGCTATACTGAACTTACGGCCTTAGTGAACCAAACCTACCGGTCCCGAGAGTCATTTTGTCCGGTTATAGTGAACACGCATGAAATATGTCTGAATTCCAAATAAATTCTTCCCTATTCTTCTACGCCCATCTATGCACACGACTATGATGCAACATCAAAGTGAGTTTTAGTTAATGTAAAAACCCGATTCCCTCACTTCTCAGTTCCACCCTATTAGTAATTTGAAGTACAGGGCATCTTCCCAACATCTCCTTCATCGTTTTGTATTTGGTCGCGTCACCATTCTTACCACGACCTGTGTATCAACCCCGTAGCTTTCCTCCATTTTGCTCACATTTCCTTCACTTCACCCATTTTTAACTGGGCATTTGCTGACTCTTATGTAGTGTTTCGCATATCTCTGGCTCATTAGCTGGCTCAATGGCTCTGACTTTGGCTCGATCTGGCTCACAAAAATGGTTAGCCAGAGCCAGAGCATGGCTCTGGTTCATATGCAATAAATTTGAGCCAGGTCCATGGCTTATGAGCCAGCTCAACCACATGGCTTCGCCATGGCTGAATGGCTCATTAGCTTTTGCAGAAGAAAGTCGTGTTTTCTTTCACAACACCAGTCAAGTTAGATACACTATACAGAGTTAGTGAATAAGGGCTACCTAGAGATCCTCACTCCACCNTCACAACACCAGTCAAGTTAGATACACTATACAGAGTTAGTGAATAAGGGCTACCTAGAGATCCTCACTCCACCGGACCTTTATCTGTCACCCAACATAAATCGGCATCAGAAATTTATTTATTTCATAACTAAATCTAGCAGCAACTACTTAATAGATCATTTGTTCAAAGTGACCACCGTCCATGTCTAGACAATGATTAATTCGTTCATAAAAACCGCGTCGGACATTTTCTAGCATTTGTGGGTTTTCATTTACGGTGGCAACAAAGGTTTCAATCCTATTCTTGAGCTAGTGTTTCGCATGGCTCTGGCTCAATAGCTCTGGCTCTGGCTCAATAGCTCTGGCTCTGGCTCTGGTTCGAGCTGGCTCACAAAAATTGTAGGATCCTTCGTTTCCCTTTCATGACCTAAAAGGCCAGGGAAACGAAGGATCCTATTTCTAATAATTTACACAATCCAATTTGGAAGATGAGAGAGAACTTTTTATTAGTTCTTCTCTCTGCAAAAGTATAAACAGACTGACTCCGGAATAGTTTCCTTTGTCAGATATTATAATAATTATGATTTATTATAATATAATTATGAATGTGACTCCGGTCCCTACACTATCCTCCCCTTCCCGTGAGTTTGGTGTTGTCAATTCTCTTCTAGTTTCATCTTCTTCGCCTTGTTAGCTGAATATCTTTCATTTCTTCGATCTTTGTTCCTTTTCTTCTCTCCTGGATGTTGGTCATAATACTTTTCCCGATTCGCATTCCTTATTTCCCGATAAAAGTCATCCCGCATGTCCTTGTCCAAGAATTCACAATCCACCGATAAGTGGTCCGGGTCCCAGCATACATAGCAATAAGGATACTTTTTTCTCTGGAACAGTTTTTCTCCCTTTTCCGGATACTTCAATTCTTCATCATCTTCTGGAGCATTGATTTCCAAAATTTCTGGATCTTCTTCAGCCTCTACAATCTCCACTTCTATGATCTTCCTCTTCCCGATACCTTCTATTGGCTCTGAGGTTGGTTTGGCAAGAACTGCAGCTAACTCTGCATCCCAGTCTTCAATGTCATCTTGACAAGCCAATGACTTTGGCCTGGTTGATTCTTCAACTTCTTGTTGTGAAGCCATCACCTTTGGCCTGGATGTATCCTTCTTTGTTTCGATTTCTGCAAATTCAAAACTCTCAATAACCCATTTCAAAATTAATTCCAAATTTTTATAAATGAATTTGTGCTGGTGTCCAAAGACCAAGACTAAGTCTTTCATGGATTGTGGCATCTTTTTAACGACTTCCATTACTTTTACCAATGGTAAAACATATTCTAATTGCCAATCCCTTTTTTTAGCAATCTCTTCTCTCAATTCCATAATTCTCTGAGTCAAGTACAATTTCTCAAAACTTATAGTCTCTTTGAAAGTCTTAAATTCTGAAGACTTTTCCATTTTAAGTGCATAAACCTTTAGTAATTGTTTATTACAACTCTTTTGTGCTTGTGACCATTCTTTTTCCCACAAATCAAAGTCATGTTCAATTTTAAGCTTTTGCCATAATCTAATTAACATGTGTGTGTCTTTTCTCGCATATTTTAACATTTCCTCAGGAATAGGACGAATTTGCCAATCCGCCAACCTAATTTCTTTCTCCATAGGTTTCTGCTGAGGAAAATATTTCATTATAGCATTACTTAACCCAATATTCACATCTCCTTGCATTTCTTTATACACCAATTGTGTATCAACCACATTAACTAAAAACATTTGGTATTGGAGTTGCAATGCCATTAAATCATTCGCACTTGCGTGAAATATTTTGAGTTGACATTCATTTTGGGATATTTCCTTCAGTTGTGGTATGTAATATACCATTACAAATGGATCTAAGACATAATCTTTGTCCTCTGTTGACATTTGTATTAGACATATGTAACTATCCCAGTAACCTTTGTATGGGCTCATCTCTAAGTCTATTGCAATTTCTTTTTTCATCTTTAGATGGGAAATCATTTTTCCAAAACTCTCTGGTGTGTCTACCACAGTTATTGGAACTGATTCCAACTGCATTTCAGGTTCATCTTTTTCATAATTCAAATACCAATTAGTTAAAGTCAGTTCTTTGACTTTATACTCAAAAGGAAGAACTTTAAATGGAAATTTATTCCAATAATTTCGCATTATTGCCTCATCTCGAAAATTCTTATAAACTTCTATGTCTTGTGGTCTTTGTGCTATTCCAAACTTATCTGCTTGTTCTTTTTTACCAATTTGATACTCTTTATTCCTTCTTATTTTCGCGCTTAACCCTAACTTATTTAGGTAGTTCATTTTACCTATGAATACAAAAATTTAATTAATGCATTTTATTTTTTGTATCCAGCTAAGGTTCTATAATTAACCCTTTTCTTAGCTTTTCTGTTCAAAAGTGTTCTATCTTTAATTTCTGAACTTCCTACTATTTCCGTTCGGTTTACTGGGCTAAGTATTTCCGAATTTCTATAAGTAAAAGGTTTTAGTTCAGAAACATGTCTTTTTCCGACCATTTTTTTATCAATTGTATTCATTAGCTTAAAAGTAACAGGGGTAACTTTTTCAACTATTTGAAAGGGGCCTATGTATCTTTTAGCTAATTTTTGCATAATACCTTCATCCTTATCTGATTGACTATGATTTTTCATAAGAACAAATTCCCCGACTTGGAATTTAGGTTCTATATGACTTTTGTCGTAATTTGTCTTATTACAAACTTGTGACAATTCAATGTTTTTCTTGACCCATTCGATTATTTGCTTTAATCGATCTGGTAAAAGCTTTAACTCCTCCAAAATTTCATCAGGATTTTGAAACTCCCTTTCTTGAATTTGCCTATCAATAGGAAGTGCAATTTGTCTCCCTAAATTCAATAAAGCTGGTGAAACCTTTGTGCTTTTATGAATATTTGTTCTTAATGCTAAGGCAAACTTTTGTAAATAGACATCCCAATTTCTATGATTGTCTTCTACAAATGCTTGTAACATTACCTTTAAATTTCTATTTACCCTTTCTACCATATTGGCTTGAGGGTGGTAAGGACTGGTAAAAATATGATTAATTTTCCATTCCTTACTCATTTGTTTCATTAATTTTGCAATAAATTGACTTCCGTTATCAGACAGTATTGTTTTTACAGTCCCATAACGACAAAAAATCTCATCCTCGAGAACTCGAACAACTCGCCTTGTTGTTGATGATCTCATGGCAAATAATTCAACCNTGGAGCACGTGAAAGCGCGTCCGCCTCTACATTTTCCCTTCCTGGTCTATGAATAAATTTAGCTTTCCATGACTTAATTTCCAAAGCCCATGTCTTAAGCTTTGACTTTCCCTCGGATTTGCCATTTAATAAAGACAGTGCACTATTGTCTGTTTGGATGGTAAATTCCTGTTCTTCTNTTTGCCATTCAATAAAGACAGTGCGCTATTGTCTGTTTGGATGGTAAATTCCTGTTCTTCCAAAAACTCTCTGAGCTTATGGTAAGCCCAAATTACTGCATACAATTCCCTTTCATAAATATGACGCTTTTTTTCTGATTCTTTAAGCATTTTACTTATGAATACTATAGGTCGTTCTTTTCCATCAAAATTTTGAACAAGTGCAGCACCTAAACCTATATCTGATGCATCGCACTTTAAAAGTATAGGTTTTGTATAATCAAGTGAATGTAATAAAACGTCATTACAAATACTTTCTTTCAAAACCTGAAATGATTTTTCCTGGTCATTTCCCCACTCAAATGCTACATTTTTTCTTAACAATCTGTAAAGTGGCTCAGCCTTAGCCGCAAAATGTTCTATAAAAGACGAATACCAATTTGCAAGTCCATGAAATCTCTGAACTTCTTTTACATTCTTAGGTCTAGGAAATTCTGTAATTGCCTTAACCTTCCTTTCATCTTTCATTAATCCATATCTAGTTGCTATATGTCCTAAATACGTGACTTCTCTTTTGCAAAACTGCGATTTCTTTCTATTAATTGTTAACTTCGCTAACATTAACCTCTCAAAAACTTTCTTTAAATGTGTCCAGTGTAATTCCAAAGTTTTAGAAAACACGATGATGTCATCCATATAAACTTTCGTAAAATCATCAATGTAATCTTTTAAAACTTTCCTCATCAATTGTTGGAATGTTTTAGGTGCATTTTTTAAACCAAATGGCATCACTAAGAATTCATAATGAGCATCTTGTGTTACAAATGCAGATTTTTCGATGCTACTCTCTGAAAGCTTAATCTGCCAAAATCCTGAGTCAAAATCTATGACTGAATACCAATAGCCTGTTGGTATTAACCTAAGAATTGAATGTGCATTCTCCATAGGAGTTGCATTATTCTTAGTATTATCGTTTAGTTTTGTGTAATCAATACACATTCTCCATTTTCCATTTTTCTTAAGATCTAACACTACAGGTGCGCCGTACGGTGAACGAGAGTCTAATCATCCCTAAATCAAGTAAATCCTGACATTGCCTTTGAATTTCTAAATTCATAGTAGGTGATTTTCTATATGGTTTTTGCTTTGTCGGCTCTCCTTCTGAGTCTATAATATGGTAAGTCCAGTCTGTACTACCATATTTCCCATCCTCCCTCACTACTGTGGGATATTTTTTTAGAAATTCTTCAACTTTAGGAATGATTTCTACCTCAGAAATCTCTTCCTTTTCTGGTTGAATTACTGTAAACAGTGCCGAACCTCTATTTCCTATGATGTCCATAAGTTTAAATTTCTTACTTGGATCATCTATAAACCAAAATTCTTCTTTATGTAAATATAAGACTATTTTCTTAGTCTTAAGAAAATCTCTACCTAATACACATTGTACTGGTAATTTCTCCACTATATAAAACTTACAATAGAATTTCCTTCCTCCTATTTCTAAATGAACATAAGTAAATCCTATTAGTTCTAATTTCTCATTATTCATAGTTAATGAATATACCTCATATAAAGGCACTATTAAGTTACTTAACAACTTAGCTAACTTCCTTTCCATTAAAGAAAAAGTACAGCCTGAATCAAAAATACCGATAAAGTTTCCTTCCTTACTCTTTAAACTAACACATGAAACTCCGTCACTACTAATTTGTCTTAAAGTTGGGTAAATGACTGACGGTTTGTCATTTCCCTTTTCTAGTTTAAATTCTTATCCTGACTTTGAGTTTTTTGAGCGCTTTGTACTTTATCGCTCTCCAAAGACTCTTCCTTAGTCCTGCTAATTGCTGCCATTGCGACTCCCATAGCCGATGAGCAATCAAACGACTTATGTCCAAATCCTTGGCATTTGAAACATTGTATATTACTATCATCTTTAGTCTTACTCTGAAAAGTGCTTCCTTTTGGAAATTCCAAACTTCCTCTACCTCTATATACATTCTGTCTACCTCTAGCTGAAGTACTTGGTTGTGGTTGATTATATTTATAATGATAACCCTGATCAGAACTTTGATCTGGTCTTTTTTCTGTAAATTGGCCTCTATTTCCCCTAAACTGGAATTTGCCTCTACCTCTGTTATGCCAATTTAAATTCTGACCTTTTTTGCTTGTATTATTTTTCCATTCGCCAAACTTTCTTGTTTTTTCTCTGGCTTCTCGTCATAACTAACTAGTGGAGGTAAGGTAGACTGAACCTTATTGTAACTATCCTCTGACACTAGATTACCATGGGCTAACCTGCAAGCTTTAAATAACTCTTCAGGAGTTCTAAATTCTACAGGGCCTAATGCTGTCCTTAACCTAGGATGCAATGCTGATTTAGCTCTGTGAGTCGACTCTTCTGTCGTCTCATTTGGAAAAACACTTTTCGAAAGTCTAATTATATCATAAATGTGGAATTCCACCGATTCATAACTTAATTGCCTTCTATTCTGCAAAAGTTTCATACGGTCATTAGCGTCGATCCAACTATCATACCTGCCTACAAATTCCACTTTAAACTGATTCCAAGTCATTTCAGGAGTAATCACATGATCAGCCCAAGCTTTGGACTCTTTAGGTAGAATTCCCTTAATCAAGAAAAGAAAGCTTTCTTCCCTATGATTACTAGCCTTGAAATAGCATTCAACTTCTCCTAAATAAGACTCAGCTGAAGTTTTCTTAGGATTAAACGTTGGTACTGCTATTGGTGCTGGATTAACTCCAAATTTAACCTTTTGCAATGCTTTCGCGATTGCTTCTGCCTGTCTATCTATATCCACAGCTGCTGCTTCATCTATTTTTTGTTGCATGCCTGCTACTACTTGAGCTAGCATCTCATCAACCTCAGCTTTACTATATGAGGCCATGATTTGACCTGAAAATATTTCAATCTGAATCCCTTCTTCTACTTCTGATTGACTTCCTAAATCAGATTGGCTATTATTTCTTAGCTCTATATCACTAAATACTGGGAAATCTGTAGAGTCTGTTTCACTTCTTACTTCCCTGTCTAAATCCTGAATTCCCGATTGTGAATTCTTACTACTAACCTCTGAATCTGGGGATTTAGAGTTACTTCTAAGGGTAAACTGCCGTGACCCTTCTCCTGAACTAACCCTTAAACTATTTACTTTTATTCCAAATTGACTATTTGGTAAAGCTAGTTTCTTTAATTCGCTATCCTGTTTTGTTTTTTTACTCATAAATTTTATACGACTACAGACTCTGAGTCTGTGTCCTTTAAATTAATAGACCTATGTCTCTTTAAATTTGACAATTACGAAACTCCTCCCGTAAAATGTCCTAAAGCCAGTACTCAGCCTTGGAATTGATTAAAAGCCTGTACTCGGCCTTGGAATTGATTAAAAGCCTGTACTCGGCCTTGGAATTGTTTAGTCTTATCTTAGACCGCAATTCCTAAAGCCAGTACTATGACCTTTTTTGTAAATAATAGGTCAGCACTTTGACCTGTATTATTTACAAAAATGTAATCCTATAATTTTCTCCGATTCGTGAAAACAATTCTATCACCGATTTTCACAATATAATTCTAATAATTGTTGTGAAATAAAAACCGCGCCGTAGAATTTCTTACTTGCCTCGGGTGACCTATAGTTGACCCGAGTTCTACCCAATCCTACGATGGTCGGTGGTCAACAGCAGACCGACTGTTGCCTCGACTATTTATCCCACGTCGGACGGTCCCACGTCGGATGATCCCACGACGGATGATCCCACGATGGTATCCGGGACTGGATGTGGAGTCCTCTTCAATTTTGCTGGATCCAACTTGATCCAACAAAATCCACTCACTTTTTTGTTTTAAAGTTAATTTAATTTAACTAAAAGAAAAATTGAAATGAAAAAAAAAATTTTTTTTTTCGCAGCACCTTCCCTTATGCCTGCTAGTTTACCACTGAGACTGGAGGACANCTAGTTTACGGCTGAGACTGGAGGACAAAAGTGTCTCCAGTCTAGTCTCAGAAAAATTACGCCCTCCGCTTGGCTTCTCTTTTCTTTTTTTTTTTTTTTTTTTTCTGTCTTTTGGTTGGTTGGGTTTGACCTTGGAACAAGTCAAACCCAATCTGGCGCGACTAACTGGCGCCCCAACCTTTTTTCCTTATGGCCATAGCCATAATTTTCCCGAAAATTGTAGGACCCCACCAATTTCTTGGTAGCTGGTCCTGTCAAAATGATCGCCATGTAGGATCCTTCGTTTCCCTTTCATGACCTAAAAGGCCAGGGAAACGAAGGATCCTATTTCTAATAATTTACACAATCCAATTTGGAAGATGAGAGAGAACTTTTTATTAGTTCTTCTCTCTGCAAAAGTATAAACAGACTGACTCCGGAATAGTTTCCTTTGTCAGATATTATAATAATTATGATTTATTATAATATAATTATGAATGTGACACCGGTCCCTACAAAATTTCTGAGCCAGAGCCAGTTCATGGCTCTGGCTCATGTAGTAATTTTGAGCCAGAGCCATGGCTCATGAGCCAGCTCAACGAAACTTGTGAGCCATGGCTCAATGGCTCAACTTTTCGCCTAAATTCTTCCACTTTTCCTCTAATTTTTCATTTTTTTTCTTCTAAATCATCACTTTTTTTTAATTTTTGGAATTTTTGGTCACTGAAAGTCAATTTGCCTTTAGCCAGTTCATAATTATAATTTGTGTTGGCTTATTCTCAATAGGTCATTCCCTCTTTTAGCAAAATGTGCATATTAACGGAGAAATTTTTTTTTATGTTGAGCCATGGCTCTGGCTCATGAGCCAGCTCAACAAAAGTGCGGAGCCAGACCCATGGCTCATGACCTGGTTCACCGCTTGGGTAAGCGATGAGCCATGGTTCATTGAGCCATTGGCTCTGGCTTACGCCAAAAGCTGAGCCATGCGTAACACTATCTTGAGCTGCTCTATGTTTACTGGGCGAGGTGAGTTGAAAACGATGCTTTACAAATAACCCCAAAAGATTTGGGTACCGATAGCGATATTTGATCAAAATCAGTCGAAGGATAGGCGGTACTCCCATTTAGTTAAAACAAGGACAACAAAATAAAAACAATAATTCTTTGATATTTTATGTTTTCTAAAATTTTCGACTAAATGGTTCTTTGGTTTAAATGTAACATGTGATGTTATAAAATAAACAAAATTCTGGCGCCGATTTATGGTGGGTGACAGAGAAAGGTCCGGTGGAGTGAGGATCTCTAGGTAGCCCTTATTCACTCACTCTGTATGTAGCAGCTCCGTTGCTGGATTTGGACCTCCTGCATTTAGAAGCTAAGCTGCTAAATCTAGCAGCTGCTCCTAAATTTAAGCGTCTTGGATCCCCTAAATCTAGCAGCACAAAATTTATATTCAAAAGCTAGAACATATCTGGTCTGGATCAATTTGGCTACTATTTTTAATCGATAGTAAATCAAATTTAGTAACTTTTCACCGTGCTGAAAAAAGTTTCATCGTGGCAAGTGTAAATCGAAATCAAGAGCTGGATCTAATAACACTCCCAAATATTTAAATTTATTTGTTCTTCTAATCCATTTATTAAATTAAATTACTAAAACATCAATGGTTGTAGAATTATCATGCGGTTTACTAAAGATCATAGATTCGGTTTTATCATAATTCATAAGCATCCCTGTGCTTAAGCACCAATTACAGTGGTTTCAGCTTAGTGTCACTACCCCTTAATGTCACACTTCACTTATTGTCACCCTGTTGGCTTTCCCCCGGCTAAACTCCATGCTCTCATGTACTAAATACTCTACCTATTGTCACACCTCCTATGGTCAACCTCCGCCTATTTTCATCCCATTTGAAGAGAATGTACCGCACATAACCACACTTTAATAGCAACTTTCGGTTCTCAGGCCCAGAATATACTCGTGTTTGCTTAAATTGTGTGGGCGGTCAGAGCCCCTTGGGGGAACTGTTTCATTAACCTATTTGTTGTATTCTACAGTGGGAATAGCCGGGGAGTGGACAATGACNAGTGGTTTCAGCTTAGTGTCACTACCCCTTAATGTCACACTTCACTTATTGTCACCCTGTTGGCTTTCCCCCGGTTAAACTCCATGCCCTCATGTACTAAATACTCTACCTGTTGTCACACCTCCTATGGTCAACCTCCGCCTATTTTCATCCCATTTGAAGAGAATGTACCGCACATAACCACACTTTAATGGCAACTTTCGGTTATCAGGGCCAGAATATACTCGTGTTTGCTTAAATTGTGTGGGCGGTCAGAGGCCCTTGGGGGAACTGTTTCATTAACCTATTTGTTGTATTCTACAGTGGGAATAGCCGGGGAGTGGACAATGACNCTTTAACCCAAGCCGGCATCGTTCTCGTCCATTCCCACACCCCTTCCGTTTATACCCGCATCCCTCATATCCACCATGCCCGCATCCCTGTCTTCCATAACCGCGTCCCTTCCATACATGCCCTATTCCTTCTGCCCCTGCCATATCCCTCTCGTCTGTGTCTGCATCGCTATTGTACATGCCCGCATCTCTCCCGTATATGTCTATCTATTTCCTTTCTTGCTTCCTCCCTACCATCCCCGTACCCCTTACATTCCTTACCCGCATATCCCCTCCGTCCCTGCCTCCATCGCTTCAGACCAGGCCAACAACCCTTCCGTACATCCCCGTATCGCAAATTCAAAAAATATTGAGGTGGTATGCCAATCTAACCTTTATCTTTACCTTTACTTTGGCCGTGAATAAACACGGCGAAGATAAATAAATACCAACATTTGACAATGACTGTCCTTGTGATTTGTTCATTGTCAGCGTTTCCAACCAAATCCAGCGCATTATATTATTTTTAACTTCTTAGAATGCCCGCACTTTGCCCTTCGATACCATCATCCCTTCCACTCACGATAGCACTCTTCCCGGGTATTCCCGCATCCCTCACGTCTCTGCTTGGATCCCTCACGTCCATGTTTGGCTGCATCCTGACCTTGCCCGTAACTCTGCCGTACATGCCCTCATTCCTTTCTCCATGCCCGCATGCCTACCGTCCGTACCATGCATCTCTGTCGTCCATGACCGCATCTCTTCCGTACATGCCTATACCTCTTCCTCACATGCCCG